>APFE031079491.1:20886-36040 GCA_000404065.3 Pinus taeda | reverse complement strand
ATGTGGAATCTTCTTCTAAAGAACACTCTCCCCCGCATGAAACTCCAACAACAGATGATGCTTTAAGTGATGTGATTGATAGAATTGGGAGACTCAATCTTGATTCAATCCCAACTCAATCAATAGAGAAGCCTGGACCATTTGAGAAAGGTCCCCCAAAGTGGCTAACAAAGACACTTGAAAGTGTTCATCCTGATTAGGTTGGAAAGACAGGAACTAAAAATTCAAACCGACAAAATGGAGGTGATGTGGATGACTCTAATTCACTTGTTAATATTGATGTTTCTTATGATTGTGAATTGAACTTGTCTAGAGATTTTGAACCAACTTCCTTCAAAGAAGTTGCTTCTCATGGAAAGAAGCAATGTAAAGGAGTATGATGCCCTCATAAAGAATGACACTTGGAATCTGGTTGATCCTCCATTAGGAACCAAACCAATTGGCTGCAAGTGGGTCTACAAGAACAAGTATAAAGCTGATGGCTCACTTGACAAGCACAAAGCTAGGCGTGTGGTAAAAGGTTTTGAATAGAAGGAAGGGGTCGATTATGAGGAGGCTTTTTCCCCCACAAAAAAATGGGCTACCATCCAGACACTCTTTGCACTAGTAGCTCAGAACGGTTGGAAAGTCCATCAAATGGATTTAAAAACTGCTTTTTTAAATGGAGATCTAAAAGAGAATGTTTTTATGTCTTAGCCTAAAGGGTTTTCTATGAAAGGACATGAACATAAAGTATGCAAACTTGTGAAGTCCTTATATGGCGTTAAACAAGCACCATGAGCCTGGTATGAAAAACTAACTAAGCATCTTCTCAAACTCAATTTCAAACATTATTATCTTGATGATGCAACTTTATTTGTCAAGAAAGTTGGCAAAACAGTTGTATATCTTGTGGTATATGTAGATGATCTCTTGATGATAGGGAACAATGAAATCTACATTGCATCCATAAAGAAGGAATTGGGGAAAAGTTTTGAAATGAATGATTTGGGATATGTTCATTACTATCTTGGCATTGAAGTAACCCAACATTCGAAGTCCATATTTCTTTCTCAAAAGAAATACATTGGAGATCTATTGAATAGGTTTGGCATGAAAGAATGCAATCCTCTTACTACTCCAATGGAACAAAACTTAAATCTCACATCTATTGAAGGAAACGAATTTGAGGATGCAACAAAGTATAGACAGCTTGTAGGAAGTCTCAACTACCTAACTACTACCAAACCAAACATTTCATTTGCTGTTGGAATCCTCTCTAGGTTTATGCAAAAGCCTTGTGAGGGACATTAGTCTACTGCAAAAAGAGTTCTAAGGTACTTGAAGGGAACTCAAGACTTTGGAATCAAGTATACACAGGTGGATGACTTCAGCTTGATTGGATATTCTGATTTAGACTTTAATGGAGACAAAAAAACTGGGATATCTACATCAAGATATGTTATGAGTCTTGGATCAGGAGCTATCTCCTAGAGGTCATGCAAACAATCAGCTCCAGAAGATTCCACAATAGAAGCAGAATACGTGGCAGCAGCTGAAGCAACAAAAGAAATTGTGTGGCTCAGGAAAATTCTTGAATATTTTCAAGTAAAACAAGTACAATCAACTCCACTCATGATTGACAATACCTCTGCAATAAACTTGGCCAAGAACGCAAAGTTCCATGATTAAACAAAGCACATCAATACTAAATATCATCTGATTCGACATCATGTTGAGGCCAAAACAATCCATCTCCATCATTGTTCCACAAATGAGCAAATTGCAGACATCTTCACCAAAGCGCTTGGAAGAGAAAAGCTTGAGCGATTTAGAATGATGCTTAGACTCACCAACATCCCTTTAGATTAAGGGGGGGAATGTTGACACCTAATCCTCATGATTGGATGAATATAATGTAAATAGATAAATAAGTAATATGAACAGTCATCAGGAGATGAACTAAACAGTCTCTCCCTTATGTATTTAATGAAGACCTACCTGAAGGAATAAACATGAATCATTTTTGCCTTGAGGAGTTACTGCTGGCCTGACAAAATCTGAACACCAAACTCTAATTAATGGAATCGAATAACAAATCCTATTGAACAAAAATCTGTAATGAATATCAATCAAACAGAACAGCAAGTGGAATGAAACCATAATTGAAATAGAACAACGAAGCTCTATTAAGGCATTAGCAAGTTAAATTATACAGTGTTGAGATTCTTGTTAAATAATAAAAGAACAGCAACGCAATTCCTTAATATAACACACTGATATCAAAGCAATTAAACAGCAAACCGATTAACTTGTAACCTGTAGTAAAAGAAAATATGGACTATCTCACGACAATAATGAAAAGGTAGAAATACAATTAGCAGATCGATCCACCAAGGCTGGGCCATCAACCACCGGTGAAACGCCACCAAGCTACTGCAGAACTAAGAAGGTAAACGGCAACACATTCTTGTATTAATCATGCATAACAACATTTACAAATAGTCGATCTCTATTTAATCAATGAGAGTCGATGATGAATTGTATAATTACAACAAGAAATCTCTCCATCTCTCAACCATCCTCCCCTAATACATAATACATGCTCTCCTTTTATAATCACAAAGAGGAGAAATAAAATAGTAAATATGATCTCTCATAACAATATTGGATTGTTTCTAACCAATTGATCAACAAGAAAATATATTTCCATCCATCTTTCAACAAGAGCAAGGCAAATTTGGCTTTGCAGCTAAGATTTGGACGGCCAAAACAACAAATCTCAGAAAATCGTGCTCAAAGAACATTGCCTTTCTCTCAATAAAAGCCAAATTTGGGCAAACCATTCTTCAATAAAGTTAACTTGGTTTGTTCTAGACAAAGCCCATGTTCCGGATTTTCTAGCTTCTTCTTCATTTGCCCAGAATCTCAACTGCAAAACTGTCACTTCTTATTCCAGCGAATTTCTGAGTTAGCACATTTAATGATCAAATCTTCAATCTAGGAAATATCTTGGAGGCCAAAAATGGTGAGTAATGTTACAACCAATTTATTAATAAACCATCATTGATAAAATCATGGATAATTATCAATTTATTAAAAATAAAGGAGAATAAGTAATATTTTTCCATAAGAGCATAAATCATTATAAGATGGAATTATATGATAAACCATGATAAATGACATGATAAAGAAGAGTAGAAATGGGTGGAATAGGCATTCAAAAGTGATAATAATAATGAAATATTGATAGCCCAACAATCTACAGGTTCAACTCCAACTGAAATCTCACCATTTCTGTATGTGTGTCACGCACCCCCATAGCCAGCTTGTGAGCGCTCACCTCGACTGGTGTTCCTCAGGAATGGCCAACTCTGCGACCATTTTTCATGCCTCCTTGAAAACCTACATTATAGGCTTGTTATGATTGGTCACCTCAGTCACAGCGGCAATGGCAAAGTCTTGCTGTAGTGTCATCTGCTCATTGTTAATCCATTGTTCACTAATCACCTAGAGGGCATGGTGCTCATGGGCCCTCAGCTTTGCAATCACTCCATCCTGTAAGAGGTAGAGTGCTTCACTAGGGAGTGCTGCCAGAATCAACCCTACTCCCTTGAGGTCATTGAAAGTGGGCATATGAACTTCATTCTCCATGGCCAGTGCTCCATCAGGCAGCACTATCGTGTTGAAGGCCTTCGCATGCAACATCCCAGCAGCTTCTGAAGTGTTCATAGCAAGGATGGTGGACACCATGCAAACCTATGACGTAGGTCTATAGCTCCTTTAAACCTATCTGGATATCCCCTAAGATTATTTGTTGCTTGCTGCTCAAACTGTTGTAGGGCCTCCGCAGTAACATCTCACACCGTGCCACCGATGTCATGCAAATCACTCTCTGTTAGCGTGGTTAGATCCAATGATGTCTTAGTAGCCTTGATTTCTTCCTGGACCCTCCTTTCTCTTGCTCCTTTGGACACTTGATGCAGGCAGACGTTGATTGTGGGTCTGCGCCGTGTTGTTCTATCTGCTCGTCTATCTCCTCCTCTGTCTCAGGTGAAGGCGACCTCACGCCTTTGTCAGAGCCTCACTCTATTCCACCTGTTTGCTTCTCTATCTGCTGAGTGGCATCATGCTCTGCCTGAGCCTTGTCAGTGGCCTCCTTCTTCCTCTTCTCAGCCATCTGCATCATCTTTAGCTTGGACTCCTCCTTCTTTCTCTACTCAGTGAACTTGCTCCCTCCCACTACCAAGTCTACTATGGTGCGCCACTCTGCCAGCCATTGATCAAGTACTGCATCAATGGCATCATCCATTGCCAGGTAAGCCAAGCCATACCATTTCTCTGCAAGGTCCTTCCGCACCCTGATGGCCACATGGTGAAATTATGCTTTGAACTCTACATAGCCCTGTAGGTTAGAAAACATCATAGGTGACAACCACGATTTGTGATTTATGGCCATGCGGATGCTCATCTCCATCAAGATCTAGAAGATATTGTTGTCCTTGATTTGTTGCACATTGTTGGTCGCCCACTGCGAAGCATACTTTGCTGCCTCTAGTAGGTCTGGCTCGGCCAAAGGGAATTTTTTGTCCTTGGTAGCTCCCATTCTACTAGCACAATAGATAGCAAGAGCCACGCTTAGTGGAACATCTTGCTGAGCTCTTGCACCTCGTGGCAGTTCGCAAGGAACTCACCATGGAGATAGTCTACCTAATTGAACTAAACTCCTTCAGTGCACTGGGATGCTAGCGCGACGACAGATGCCGACACCTCATCGGTGTGACACTTTCTCATCACCTTCCCTGCTAAGATCTGCATAGCTACCTTTATAGCAAGGTCATAGATGTTGGATACGACATATTCACACAACTTTTTCACCAACTTAAACTTCTCCTTCATGTCCTTCATGAGGCCCTGCTCACCACCTTTTCCGCCAAATATCATGGCTGGATTTTCTCATGCGTAAGGAAACCGTGTGATCCTGCGGATGAACCTGTCGGTGATGGGTATGGATCCTCTAGCCACAGACACCCATCATGCACCAAGCATAGAAGCTACTTGATGACCAATATTGTAACCGAGGTGCGGTTGTAGTGCAACACCCATAGCAGGTTGTGCAGACCTACCTTGTCTACTCCTATGAGCCACTTCTGCGGCATCAATGCGGTCATTCTGGTAGTTGTATCGATAATATGATGCACTAGCTACTCAATCACTAGGAGTGGGAACTTCTCATGGTCATCCAAGTCCCAGTATTTGAGTTTTAATAGAGGAACCCACCCCAAGCACAGTCCTTCAAAAACAATTTCATCTGGCAGCAAAGGGGTTTGCAAGGGGACCTTGCTGTCATCGATTTCTTCGACACCTTGGTCTTTCCCTTGCACGAAGGGATGTACTTAGGCAACTGAGTGATAGGGTCAACACCCTGGCCTTCAACTTCCTCCACATATACTCCCACATCATCATCATCCA
The DNA here is from genome assembly GCA_000404065.3 of Pinus taeda. Classification (NCBI taxonomy): domain Eukaryota; kingdom Viridiplantae; phylum Streptophyta; class Pinopsida; order Pinales; family Pinaceae; genus Pinus; species Pinus taeda. The sequence goes on along the minus strand of APFE031079491.1, from coordinate 30,589 downwards.
TCGAGATGTCTATGATTTCTTCCTCCTATCGCTCCAAATTGATGGCTTTTCCCTTCTCCTATGTAATAGGCTTTGGTGGGTTTCTTCATGGCCATGCATGCACCGGTATTGCAGGTTGCTTGCCCTTTTTATCCTTCACTTTCTCCTTGGTTGGGGTTGGCTTTGGTCTCAGCCTCCTTGGTGATTTGGGGACTTCAACTAATAATTTGGCAACCTCAAGAGTAGCTTCTTCGGCCTCCATCTCAATTTTCGGCACTGACTTCTCTGCTTTGGTATGTATAGCTTTTGTGGGAGCTAACATGATGTTTTGCAAGAATTCCTGTGTCTCCTTCAGCAATGTCTCAAATACTGAACTAGCTATTAGAAGTTCGTAGTGCTCACGATTCATGTGCACCTGAGAACTTAACAACTCAATTCTAGAAATGCCATGTGTTTTTTGCTGGACAGCCACCTGTAATTTATAGGGCATTTTAAATTCAAATATGACCGTTCCCCCCAAATTCAATTCATTAATGCCAAATTAGTGGAATATTTTCAACGATCTGACCCATAAATTTTGGCTTAAATGTTGGACGCCCACTATAGTTAGCCGCATTTCTACCGTCAAATCATGAATAGTGACTTTAGCGGTCACTTTCCTACTGACTTGTGTGATTTCTCCTTGGGTAGCACAGCTCCCTTCATGCTGCCACGAACCCTGTGACACTTCCTTGCTTCGCACAATCCTCCAATCGCGTAGCTCCCCAACCCGGGTAGTATAGTTTATAGTCCTGTGCCTCCTTTCAGCTGCCTGGAGTGCTAAGACTGTGCTATCTTCATATAGTCACATGGTTGGATCACCGATGTATGGCTTCAAGCGACTGCCATTCACCTTTCCTGGGAAGGGATCTCCATTCAATTTGACCAGTTGCACCACTCCTCCATCGATAATCTCCTTAATGACATAGCACCCTAACCAGTGAATTTTGAATTTCCCTGGAAATTTATCAAACTTGCTGTCATATAAGAAAACCAGGTCATTTACCTTAAAGGTGCGCAGCTTAATGTGCCAATCATGCCATGTTTTTTCGTGCTACTTTTGGACCTATTGGTGAAATCCAGCTAGAAATCTTTCTCCCTCAAGCTCAGCCAGCTACATGAGCCTCTCTTCTAGGGCTCCACGATCTATCATAACCATGAGTGTCGTTATGCATAGACTAGGCACAATGTATTCCATGGGTATCACTACTTCAACACCATATACAAGCCTAAAGGGTGTTTGTCCAGTCAACTTCTTGCATGTCGTCCAATAGGCCCATAGTACTATGAGTATGCGCAGGTCCCAATCACTTCATTGAGCATTGCAAACATTGGTCAGCACGCTAATCGTTTCATTCAAAAAGTGTGTACTACAATCACTCATCAAAATCTTTGGACACCCAAATTGCATCAATACATACTCAAAGAGGAGCTTTGTAGCAGTCATGCCTATGCAATCCTTCACAGGCTGTGCCTTCACCCACCAAGTCAAATACTCCGTCGCGGTGATAATGTACCTTGCTCTCATCTTTTCTTGGGGCTAGATGGGTCCCACAAAATCTATCACCCATTTCTCAAAGGGTTGTAACGTCATTTGTGGATTCAAAGGCAAATCATCCCTCTGCAACGGCCTGCCAGTCCTTTAACATATATCACACGCTTTGCAGTAAGATTTTGAATCCTAATGGAGGGTGGGCCACCACAACCTTGAATGTAGAATCTTCTGCGCGGTTTCTCTCCCTGCATAATGTCCTCCCACTATGCCCCCATGAGCATCCACGAGGATACTACTCCTTTCAAACTCCGGTCCATATCGTAGCAATATCTCATCAGACCCCATTTTGTATAGATGCCCAACAATGACATAAAAATATATTGTACGCACCACTAACTCCTTCTGTTGTTGGATGGTGTATCCTTCTGGGGCAATTCCTGTCGTTAGGAAGTGTATGATATCTTCAAAATGGCCATCTACGAAGCACACTGCAAATAGTTGAGCATCAAGCAATCCCTCTTTCAAATTAGTGGGCTCTTCCCCTATTTCGATGCATGATAGATGCGCTGGTCCAATGTTCAGTCATCCACACTTCACAATGAAGCATAAAAAACTATGGCTGAAGCAAGAAAACTGATAGCTTGTATGCTTGAATGTAAAAATACACACAGGTATTTAATAATAATACTTTATATATATATATATATATATATATATATATATATATATATATATATATATATATATATATATATATATATATATATATATATATATATATATATATATATAAGATGATATAAGATTGATTTTAATGTTACAATGAGGCCCTGCTTTTATACCTCAGCAGGTGAACTTTCATGAATGGGCATGTCTTTTAGACATGCCTTTTCACTTAACTTAATGACTATTTAACCTAACTAATATTTGATTATTTAATATTGATATTTATTTTATTTATTTAATTGTTATGAATTATATTCATAACATAGCCCCTTCCTTCAGAAGCTTTGTCCTCAAAGCTATATTGTTGGCAATTGTCTTTGCGGTGGTTGTCGTCTTGGCATATGGGAGGCGGAAGGTCTTTCGATCCACTAGTGGCTCGCTAGTAACTTCTATTTTGAGTTCAAGGTTTTTCTTCCCTTTTTTTTCTTAAGAAAATATATATATATATATATTCCAAATAAGTTTTTTTTAAATAATTTATTTATTTATTATTATTTTAATATCTTTTAATAATATATATATATATATATATATATATTATATAATTATATATATATATATATATATATATATATATTAATTAAGTTACATAATTGTGTAATTGAAATTTAATGCATCAGCGTTAATTTATGTATTTGTTTAATATGTAACTCCCAAATCATGATCCACTTTTTATTAAAGAGTGTGACGTATCATAATATCTATTTGAGCAGTCACCTTCTAGGCAGTCTTTGGTAATGTGACCCACTCGACCATAGTTATAGCATAGTGCTCAACCTCCACGTCCTCTTCCAATTTGATACTCTTCTCATAGATATGATCAAACTGATGCAACACTTATACCACTCACAGAAATCAGAAAACCCTCTGTCGTGCTAAAATAAAAATTCCTAGAAGCGGGAGCAGGGATGGTTGACATGGAAGTAAAGCTATGGGATATGCTTGTTGAAGCAGGAAGTGGATCTAGCATAAGAATTGATTCTTCTCCTGCAGCTCCAAGAAGAGAAGACTCTAGTTGACATCATTAACAAGTATCAATTTTGAACGCTGCCAGCATAAACTTGTAATTTCCTTGAAATATATTAATGTTGGCATATTAACACAGGCGTATACGTTGATCTGTTTTTTCCAAAAAGCGTGACACATCACACACCCCACATCACACTGTTTTATGGGAAGACATGACACTTGACGATGGGGAGACGCAACCTTTTATGCGGGTTGGCTTGTTGACAATCAGAGCAATGGCCCAGTGTATTAACTGGGTCATGTTGTTCGATGGTAGGGGTTGACCAGAGTTTGTTTAATAGTGGACACGTTATCATGTGAAGTGATATACACAACGGAGGGATGCAGACAGTGCCAACAGTGAGATGCACAGAAATAATGTGCCGACAGTGATGCAGGCAAATCTGTTTGTGGGCACTTGGGAAAGTTAAGGAACCTTTCAATTCACTTCTCCAATAGACACACTAGGCACAGACTTTGTGTTGGAGCAAAAACAGGTCCACAATTACAGGATGAGACATTAAGTGTTTGTGTGCGGAAGACAAGTTTAGTTTCAGGACCCAATGAAAAGTTGCTCATTGCTTCAGAAACAGGAATGTGCAAAAAGACAGGATTTGGTGGAGCTAAAATTTCCTCAAAAGAGCTAACAACCCTCGACAACAACTTATGTGGTGATATAGTAGCATTATTTTCTTGTTTGGAAGGATCCTTTGCAACGACATTGCTTTCTTTACCCCAAGGTTTTGTCCAATCTGTTATATTACAAGCAGAACCCATGTTCAGAGTAGACTTACTTGAACCAATAACAAGATTGGTTAGAAATGGAAAGGGATCAACATAATGAACTAGGTTACTAGATTTTGTACCGAGACCTAGATCCATTCCAAAATTCTTACCCAGTTTGGATGTAATGTCGCTTGATTGCCATGCAAAACTTTTTGATACATTAGACACAGATTTGTTTCCAGTGTGAAATGTAACAAGAGAAGATGAATTTGCAGATTCAGACATGGCTACTGAATTGGGCTCAAAATCAGAAATAATTGCAAAGCTATCCAGATTCTTAGATATGGTTGTGGTTGTGGAATCAAGCAGTGGACTAGATACCACATCTTTGCTGTTAGTAACTGGCACCACATCAATTGGACCAGATTCAGGCTTTTTCAGTTCCACATTTTGAATGGAGACAACCATAGCAGAAATACTCACATCACCTTCACCATATTCAAATATCAGACCATTAGTTTCCTCATGAACAAGAAAACATTGATTTGTACCTGCAGTCTCATCCGGTTTGGCTGGAACTTCTGCGTTTGGTATTGCTTCTTCACAATTTCCCAACAAATCTCCTCAATCTAGTATTTCCTATTTTGTAATCTCTTTTGAAGATATTTCCAAGCATGTAGGCTAACATGTGCTCACTTTTGGAGATAACTCGTTTTCCTGCTCCAAAGAAACTTCATTTTCATTATTGTCATTCTAGTCAAAATCTTCTTTTTCTACTTCTCCTTGTTCTATTTCTCTATGGTCGCTATCATCTTCCCTATTATCAATTTCCTTTCGACATGCTTTAACTTCTGCATATGATTTTTCTAAATGCTAAAATGCTTCTTGAATTTTACTAAACTGCTCAATGTATTCAGGATGTGAATGTAATGGCACATTGTGTTGCGAACAACGTTCAAAGACTCACATGATTATATCGTGTGTCATGGCTTTGATACCACTAAATCATAAAAAACTATGGTTGAAGCAAGAAAACTGATAGCTTGTAGGCTTGAATGTAAAAATACACACAGGTGTTTAATAATAATAATAATATATATATATATAATATATACTATATATATATATTATATATATATATATATATATATATATATATATATATATATTTATATATGTAATGTATAATATGATATAAGATGATTTGAATGTTACAATGATGCCTGCTTTATACCCTCAGCAAGTGACCTTTCATGAATGGGCATGTCTTTTTAGACATGCCTTTTCACTTAACTTAATGACTATTTAACCTAAATAATATTTGATTATTTAATATTTATATTTATTTTATTTAATTACTTGTTATGAATTATATTCATAACACACAATAACTTCAAAATCATACTCCTAGAACAATAAAAACCACCTACAGGCTCTCCCCCCCCCAAACACAGGCTTATTGACCAAGTATTTCAACTCGAAATGATCCATATACATCTTAAAATGGCCACCCAACAAGTAGTGTATAAACTTCTGGAGTGTGTATACATGGCAAACCCTTCACGCTCGATGGTGGAATAGTTCTTATCCACCTTTGATAACCTTCTGCTTGCGAACTCTATAGGATGGTCCAAGTCTCCTCCACTAGCCTATGTTAGTACTACTACTAGTACTATACATGACACGTCGACATGTACATGAAACGCCTTCTCCTAATCCGGGAAGACTAAAATTGGCGCGGTGACCATCTTTTTCATTAATACATCCAAGATTTTCATATATTCCTTGCTCCAACAGAATGTGACATAATTTTTCAACAACTTCTCCATAGGTGAGGTGATCTGGGCATAGCCCTTGATAAACATTTTGTAATATCCAGTATGCCCTAGGGTAGCGCGCAAATGTTTCACACTCCTCGATGCTTCTAAGTTAAGTATCACTACGATCTTCACAGGATCTACCATCAGTCCTTGTCTACAAACCACATGACCTAGCAGGGTCCCAAAAGGAACACAAAATAGGCACTTCTTTAGATGGAAAGTGATCTGGTATCTTCGACAAGTATATAGCATCAGGCGTAAACTGGAAACATGGTGTTTCAATAGCCCAAACACAGTCCAGTCATCAAAGTAGACTTCCAGGAAATTATGAATAAATTCCTTGAACACCACAACAACTACGCTCGAAAAAATTGCAGGCACATTCTTTAATTCAAAAGGCATTACAGTGTACTAAAAACACCCCCACTCAGTCACAAAGGTTGTCTTTCTCCTATCCTCCAGCACAATTTTGATCTGATGGTTTCCAAAGAACCCATCAGTGAAGTAATATGCTTCCTGGCCACCTACATTTTCCAACACTTCATCAGTGAACAGAGTCAAGAAAGGATCATGTACAAAAGCGTCATTCAACTTCCTGAGATCTATGCATATCCTTATTTCATCCTTCTGCTTCGTCTCCTATACCACCATTGGGCTTACCCAATCAGATTCTTCCATAGGCTCAATTATGCCTACTATGAGCATCATGTTTAGCTCTAAGAAAACCTTCTCCTTATACTTCAGATTGAGATAGTAAGGTCTTTGCTTAACTGGTTTCATGCCGAGCTTTAACGTGATCTTAATAACGCCTAGGTCCCTGGTTATCCCTTTTAGATCCGTAAACTTGGTAGGGAACAAATTTGGTATTCCCAGAGAAATTCAGTGACCTTATCCACCATCGCGTTGTCCCATTAGTCTCCAATCTTCTCGAATTTGGGCTCTGCCTCCGTACCAATATTTACCTATTTCGTTTTGAGTGCATAGCTATATCAGGATTCTCAATCTGTGGTCCTTCAACCTCACGGTGACCTTCTATTTCAGGTATGTTAACCTTTCATGGATCCTCATCTTCTTCTTTAGCAATCACGTTATAGCATTCCAGCACGTGACTCATCTGAGTGGTCCAATCAGGTTGAATTAGGTCCAAAGGATCCAGCAGTATCCTAAAGATCGTTGCTTTCACTTCTTCTAGTGCTTCATCAATACAGTCAAACTTGTCTTCAAAGCTGAATGTCATTATGAATCCTTCGTACAGAATATCCCATTCACCTATACCATGGCGAAGCTCTATTTCTAAGTACCAGTTCATCGGGATGACATCCAGGGTGTGACAAAACAAGTGCACCCATTCAAGTTGGGGCTTCTCTCCATAAGCCTAAGCCCATTTGGCCAAGTGCGCGCATAGATCATCCTGCTCATCATATTTGTATGTCATTCATACCTTCAGCTTCCCAAACCATGTTCTCATCATCCTCCTACATTCACTCCAATCATCAAGGCTACCCTTGTGCATACCCCAACACCTTGCGGGTGTAGCATGCAATGCCCAGTCTAGAGCCTAGAAGCACCACTTCTCTACTACCCCCCTCTTGATTGCATCCAAAAATATATCTAAATCATTCAAGCCATCATAAGAGGGTAGATTTCTTACCTTTGATGACACATAGCATAGCGATTGGGTCATCATGTTACATCTTCTTGGCTTCTAGGGGCCTAACCCAGGTTCAGAGTTAATTAGCCAAACACATCCCTGTACTATTGGCCCTTTCAGCAACAGTCTGCGGAGCGCGGTCTGAGGTCTCACCTGAAGTAGTATGGGGGGGTGTTGGAATTAGGTTTTGTTGGCTGGATAAACTGTTCTTGCAGACAAGACCGATCTCCCTAATATCAACTAATATCTAGCAACAAGTAGGACAAGCAAATCTACTTTTCTCTAAACATATTGTGATTCATTAATAAAAACTAAGAGGTGTTTTAGACCCTACCTTAAGTCCAATGCTAGTTTGTGGCAGCCATGCTCCAACAGCTTCAAGAGTTTCCTTTTAATAACATGCAATTGCAAATAAGCACACAGCAAAGAACACATGCATAGCTAATATAATAAATCATGTTCATCATAGTGATCAAGGAATCTGTGAAATAAACCATAAGACATAGCTTATTGAGAAAAATAAACTTGATTGTATTAACTCTGAAATAGAAGAACTTTACAACCTTGGTGCCTTGATGCTGTACAAGCTCTTCCTAGGGTCCAAACAGGAATCTCCTCTACTTTGAAAAACCTCACTCTCCTCCAAATGAGATCAAAAGGTATGTAATCTCTCCTCTCAAAATCTCAATTAGGAAGACTAAGTTCCAGTAGCATGTACCCTCAAAAATATTAAGCTTTCAACCTCCCAAGTAACCAGCCCAATGCTTCATTTTATAGTGCAAATGAAGGAAGTTACAGGTCCACCATTGAAGGGATAGAGTCCTTATTCAAAGGGATAAGCTCCTCACATCAAGGGGTTAGCTCCTCAAGGTATGGGATGCACGAACCCTCAAGGAGCGAACTTGCCATCACAATATTCCCTCTAGAAGCTTCCAAAAATGACTCAAAGTGAGTTTTTCAGAATTTACTTGCGCCTTTTTAACTTTTACAGGGGTTCGCACCCATAACATATATACAGAGCGGTCAGGTGCACAGGAGACATGACCAATAGGTGCAGAACTGCAGGTAACGCTTAGAGAAAGTGAGAAACTAGAGTTTTAGAGATTTTTAAGGTCTTTCTCTTATTTTCAAGGCTTGATATGAAGAACTGAGGTTTAAGACTTGCAAAGGAGGAATGTATGAGTGATGATAGACTCATATTGATTGCAGAATGTCAAAGTGACAATTTTTGTGCAACATATTGCTCCCTAAAGTTCGAAGTCTATAATAGATGAGGATGGTTTTATCATCTAAGAAGAGTGAAGTACTTTATCATTTCAAGGATCTTCCTGTGGATACCCTAGTCGGAACCTGTAAAAACATTCAATGCAAAATATATATGAACATATCATCGCTGAGGTAGGCATTCCCATACTCAGATCAAAACTGACTAGAAAACTATCTAAACCGCTCTGATACATGAATGATTTCGTAATACATCACAAGTATAGACATACGTAAACACAGTATGGGCGCATCCATCTGTTTATGAATAGTCCATTGTATAATGAATGACAAAATTCCTCCCAGCCTGGATGGTGGAAACTATATCCAGGGTCTTGATTTCTGCTTCTCAAACTAGTACGATTCTATCCATGTGAATGAATGTGTTGAAGTCAAACATGGTAGAAACCACTTGATTACCAGTCAATGGTGTCAATTATTAATAAGTGTGAGAGGAACCACCAGTAATGTCATTGGCCCTCAAAGTACTCAGTACAATCCATGAAATGTGAATAAATGAGTTGATGTCCAACACGTCACAGAATCCTTTGATCGAAGGTCAATGATGCAACCTGTCGTCAAAGGCAAGAAACCTGCCATTGAGGCATGTAGATTCCAAGGTACTGACGATTCCTAGATCAGCTTTCTAGATAATGAGTTGGAGTCGATAGAAAGCGATCCGTCATAGGCAAGCCCACAACATGAAATCATAGATCAAGTTTTGAAGAAATATATTTGGCAAGGACTAACTCAGGGATGGTCAAGATGGATGACAGATATTTTGCAAATGAATGGTTTATTTGAAACTGAACTCTTGAACACATAACGACACTGCAGATGGTTTGGTGACAATTGACCCAAAGCTAATACCCAAAAACCGGCTGAAGACTTTCAATATGGTTTGATTAAATGTTAGGCAAAGGATTTCCCAACCCAGGTGAACAAAAAGTGTCATGTTCAAGAGTGGTTAACTGCTTTTCTAAACACAAAGTATAA
>APFE031079486.1:2701-13703 GCA_000404065.3 Pinus taeda | reverse complement strand
ATAGAATAATGTGTGTTTAGAGAAGGATTGATCTTGTTTGGTTTGTTTGTCACTAGAGAGTCTTAGACTCCTAGGGAGGTTAGATTTGTCCGCAAATATAACTCTTTCCGCATGACAGTCCTTGCTCCAGGCATTTTCTAGAATTCTTTCTCTTGCAGTGTTCTCTTCTCAAAGATGTACGAAAAGAACCCACTTAAGACCGTGGATGATAAACAATATCAATAATATAAATGGCTGCTAAAAATTGTAGATCTGCAACAAATGATAGAAACAAAACCTGCGAAAGTCCTAATCTATGCCACAATCATAGTTAAACAACAAAAGGAAACAATAATAACTCAAATTATCCAATGGAAACTATATATACAAAGAATAGATTTTATTATAACACATGTGAAGGGAACAAATAAATGTTAGCTGTCCCCCTCTATGGGATGGGTTCTTGGCTATCATCAAACATCTTCATGTACTTTAGAGTCTCTCTCCTCTATAATGTGAAAACCCAACAAATAAAATGTTTGAGCTTAATGGGAACTCAAATGGCAGAGAAATGGAGTGCATCAATGAAAATAATTAGAGTTACAGTAGTGAGTGCAACAATGAAAATAGTCAAAAGTGAATAATGAATGGAAAACCCGTCTATTTATAACAAAATATTGAGTTATTCTAGAATAATGAGCAATAATAAAATATTATTAACCCCATTCTTGGAATAACCACTTGGAATATTTTATTGTATTTTGTTAGGAGGGAAAAAATATTTAAACTTTTATCATCTCAACGAATTGGTTAAGGAATAGTAAAGAAATAATGATTTATTTAATTATTCCCAAGGGATTTTTCAAATTTGACAAGGAATAGTAATTAATTTTTCCTAGAGAAAAATAAGATAATTAATAATTTATCTATTGATTTATCATAATCGGGTCAAATATGACACGGAATAATAATTGAACAATGGTTTAATTAGTTATATCTGGAAGGAAATCAAATAAATAGTGATTTATTTAATTATTCTGCATGAGTTTAACTATAAATTACATAACAAAGGTAGTTTATTACGTAATTTTTCACAGTGAAAGAAATTTTACTATTGTAAAGTTTTCTTTACACAGTGTAGTTCGATCCATCTAGTAAATTAGGCTAGATGATCAATATTTTGGTGATAACAGATTTCCCCCCAACGTACGAGTGTTAGGAGAAAAGCATATGACCGAACTTTGTTGTAAAGACACAATCACTACACAACAAAGTGGAGAGAGAGAGAGAGAGAGAGAGAGAGAGAGAGAGAGAGAGAGAGACTAATACAACTGAAGCAGGAGGATAGGGACAGTGGGGGCAAGACCAATGCAAGTCACCTTTTATGTTGTGGTACCAGAGCTCAATGAGGTGGGGGAAGCATACATATACCCACCGAGATAACTTAGTACAAAAATAATGGTGTGCTGAGAAACATCAAACTGTGCAATGAAGTACATGTTGAATGGTAAATGACATATTGGCATAACTGAGTCAGAAAATAATACAATGTGTCCCATATATATAATGCACCTAGAAAAATATCATCCAGGATTGAATATAATATGAATTGATTACATGAGATATAATGGCCCTTCCCTCAAAAAATGGGTTGGAGGGAGGGTAGAACAATCGAAGAAGCCTTGTTGAACAAGGAAGGGATCTGCAAAACTAAATGGATCATTTGAAGGAGATGTGCATGCTATGAACATTGTGATTGGTAGGAACTGAACCCATTATATTTGTGGAGCTGCATCTAAGGCTGTAGCATAATAGGAACCACTAGTACAATTTACGGCATCACTCGACCATCGAATGTATGGATCACTAACATGAAACAACCAAGTAAAATGGCTGTAATGAGTCCCTCTACTCGATCCAAAGTACCAAACAAGAACAGAAGCTGGAACCAAGATACACCGCCCTCTAGGTCGTTCTTATGGAATAAATGTGCTGATGTCGACAAAATAGGGCCCAAGATAGGTGAGGCAATGAGGATCGTCAACTAAGGTATGAGGGAAAATAGTAATGTGATTGACGGACTCACACTAGGTATAATGGAAAATGAGGGATTGAGGGACAAATAGATGACTTCCCTTGTCAGAGCATAAAGTGCATGGTTGACCTGGCAGCAACTGACTCAACTCCGGATGGGATGCAGATAGTATGACTGGAGGCTAAAATGGGAAAGATGGGATGAACGGTATCAAAATATGGATGGAATACGATGATATGATATAATGGGATACGAAACAGACTCCATGGATGTAAGGGTGACTCGATGACGCTGCCACACAGAATAAGCCTCATGGGGACCATGAAAAAATGAGTAAATGATGGTTACACATGATGAAAATTGACACATGAGATGACAAGTTCCAAGGGAAGGTGGTCCCCAATTTACAAGCATTGCATATGAAGAAATCCGATTTTGAGAGGCGACGAAGTGACCCTTCTTGGAAAAATGGCTTCCTAGTGAAGTTTCAAATCATCCAAAACCGAGAAAGACTCATTATAATACTTGATGAGAGATTTCCAATGATGTTGATGGTTCGTCAAGCTGAGCTACCGTTTGGTCAAAGCGGGCGACAAAAAAATTGTGGATTTTTCTATGAAAGGACATTTTCCCTCCAATTGGAATTCATTTTTTATTTGAGTTGTGGTAAATTTGGAGAGGAGGAAAAGGGCGTAAATCTTGTGGAGATCATAGTGGACAAACCAGCCATCAGAATCCGATTCTGCGACTTTCAGGTAGTGGCCTTACTCATCTCTTCAATTTTAGTTATTTATTTCATAATTTTTGTCTCCTGGCAACTCCCTGGGAGACCCTTGCTCCTCTTCACAGTCTAATCACACTTTTTGTGCCTAGAAGTGCAATTTGGATCATAGGAAAATAGGTGAAAACCTGTGAGCTCACACTTTCTGGGCATAAAACTGTGATTTGGGGCTGAAAAGAGGGGTGGTTTGCTCGCTTGGTGGGGGTTGTAGGTTGATTAGTGTAGACCAGTGTTTTCTTCTCTCGACTGACAAGACATGTGGTGTTTCGCAAGCATGGCAGAGCTAAAAATCATCTGGTGTGAGTGAGACTTGGATACCCTCTGATCTGAGATTTAGATGGCTCAGGGGGTTCGAGGGGCATTAGCTCGCTATGGGGTTCTCAAGTTGGTAGAGAACCCATTGATGAGGGTAGGTGAGCCCTTGCTTTTGAGAATTGTGAGCTATTGGGATCCAGAGCATGAGGTATTTGTCGTGCAAGGGCACAATATTAAGCTCACAATACAGGATATTTATTTCTTCATCGGACTCCCTCCCCTCAGAGTGGTGGGGGATATGCATCTGGTGTTTCCTTGTGGGAGGAACATTATAAAGTTTATGGAGTGCCATTGTCCACAGGATGTGCATGTGAAGGGCACGACTATCCCAATTGGTGGTTTAGACCGGCTAGAGACATAGGTTGTTTCTGTAGCTATGCTACGGGTCTTGGGAAGCCATGTGTTCCACCACATCACTGGTGGGCAGATGATGCTGGTTGAGAGTGTTTTGGTTAGGACCTACTATGGGTGGGCCAAGATGATGCTGTTGTTGGTGAAACGATAGTTGATTCTATGTAGCTGAGCCATGACTATGTTTTTGGTACAGTACTGTGCGCATTCTTCTTTGAGAAGATACCCACCATCCTTCCTCATGTATAGATCTGATATGGGGGCCCACAGGAGCCCATGATCCACCATTGGGGGCAGCTACTGCGGAGAGGAAGATGGGGAGTCAGACGGGTGTTCCAACCGGCATTTTTTACACATTGGGATCAGATGCCCCTCTACATTGATGATTATCCTTATAGCGAGATGAACTATCAAGGAGATCCTTACTTGCCACTTTCGCTCAGGCAAGCATGGGGACCAAACAGTAATTGTTAAGTTGCTATATTTATTGTGCATTTCATATTTTTATCACATGTATATGGTACTAAGTGTAAAATATGTGGTATGTAGACATAGCACTGGTAAAACCGGCAAGAAATGTAGGATGAGCCACAGCACCTGTGGTTGCAGATTGGGGAACATCGTCATCTTGTCAGGGTCCAGAGGATAGTGTGCTATTCATTTATCTACATCGTAGATGCGGGGTAATCTTGACCAGAGTTTCTGAGCACGGATGGCATGAGCTAGATGATCGATACATATATGAGTGTAACATCCTTCCCTTAGAGTGGCGAGGTATCATGCGGCGCATGGCGATGGCTTGTCATGCAGTACGTGATCTACGTGAAGGTGGGGCAGAGCCTTTGGTGCGTGATCCTTCAAATAGTGACTAGATATGGGGACATGTGGGTCCCTTTGATTTTGATTTGTGTAACATGTTATGGGCATGTCAGACGTATTTAGAGCTATGGGCTCCGAACACTTATATGATACATAATATGATTATGCATTTTTATATGACGATGATGGTTCGCCATGTGTTTTGTTTATGGTTTTCTTCTGTGGTATACATGTGATAAATGCCAATCTAGAATGTTATTTGCAATGGTATCTACATAGTTATTTTGTGCTCTCGGAACTTGACTAAAAGTAATGGTTTCAAATTCACATACCGACAACTTAACACGTAGATATTTTCTAAGTATGACTTCGTTATGCACATGATACACACCATTCAATTGCATGACAAGTAGCAAGGAACATAAACAAACATGAATATGAAGGATGCGATGAGAAAGGGAATCGACTAACAAACCTATCACTGCATCATATTCAGCCTGGTTATTGGTGGTAGATCCAATGCACATGTCGTTCGAAAGCACTAATGTATGCAAGGGGGTAAAAATGGCCCAGGCTGCTGAGGCTATATTCCTGGAAAAGCAACATGCACCATCAACATGAACGATATATGGTGTGGATGATGGATCCATCTGAAAGGCACAAAAGACGACAGATGAGATGATGCATCCTACCTAACTTCATGACAGAAATAAATACATGCAAATCAAAGAGATAAGCTATGAGAAAAATTTCTTTAGGTAGATTGCATTGGGATTATCAGGAAGGAAATGGCCTTTAGAATCCTCCAAAAAATATCCCCCCTTGCCTAAGTGCAAGGGTCATTAGGGGTAGAGATAGCTTCCATTATGTCCTCATCGAAATGGAAGATGAGTGGACGAGATGAATATTGACTACATCATGCAGCGTGGTACCTAGTGCATCAACCTGAGAAAGAAGGTTCACATACGCATCATATGGAATGGTAGACAATGATATAGTAGATGAAGGATCTATGTATGTTGAGACTTTGGATTCTGTCGAAAGAGATTGAATAGAGGCGTGCTCAGAAACCTGAGAAAGGATTGCCTACGAGGAACTCAAGGATGATGACAGGTAAAGGATATGGCCCGTGGTGTCTGTCAGCTCGACATATGGGGAAGGGATCATGATGGTGGGACTGGATTCCCCCTATTATGGTTTACTATTGGTACAAAAATCCATAGGAAGAGGAGAAAGTGATCCATTATGAGTGGTCTCATATTCGCGAAGTGCCTTAAGGAAATCACAAAATTTGTTGAGATGAGGGCAACAATGGGAGTAGTCACCATGATGATCACATAGGGCACAAGGGTGATTTTTGCATAATGTTATGAGTTTCTTGGGTGGACCCGGTAAGTTAACATGGACTTTAGGGATATTTGACTTAGGGAACGTTTCATGAACCAAAGGTTTGATATGAGAAAGCTCAGGACAATTATTGGTCGCGTGCCCCACAACTTTACACAAAGCACACAAAGGTGACGACTTTGGGGCCTTGGGGACTGCAGGAGGTTGGGGAGCCTTGTCCTTAGGTTCTTTCCTCATGGCTTTTCCCCCCTGTCTAGATGATTCCACAATAGGAGTGGGTTTCTTTTGAGGTTGTGACAGAACTAAAGTAGTGGTAGGGGCCATAGGGACTAGTTTAACCAGGGTCAGAGCATGATAAGGTCTTAGATGACTAGGAAGAATGATTTTAGGGGGATGAATGTACCATACAGGGATCCCTAAAGTCATGTTAGGAAGGACCAATGAAGCCATGATAGGGACATAAAATATTGCGGGAGGGGGAAATAAGAAATGTATCTGGCCTGCAAGGTAATGTCCCAGTGAAACAACTCCTGGACGGTTGAGACCTGGAGGAACAATTCCCGGGGGAAGATAGGAGAGGAACTCACAAATGGAGGAGGTCCTGGGGGGTGGATCTAGATGGCTCAACTGGGATGGTAACCGCATGGTGTGGAGGAGCTCGTTGTGGATCGAATGTACCAGACTTCTTGAGGAAAACCCATGATGCTGAAAGATTTAGGCTCTAAGATGAGAGGGGGACGACTAGTGAAGGAACCCAACAATGAGGAATCTTTATAGACTCTGGGTGAAACACCAGTGAGAGGAGTTGAAGACTTCTTATCTAACATTGATGAGATAATGGACTCGAGGGTCATCATGGATGCTGGCTCGTAGTAAGTCAACTGATCTACGGTAATGATCTTCCCTTCATGGGGGAAGCACATCTTGTAGAAAACTGTAGATGCGACATCTGACATGGCATATGTGTAACTACGACCCAAGAGAATGTTGTAATATAAAGGGGCATCAATAAACTCAATATCTACATGGAGAGTCTTGCCCGCAAGGGTCACTGGATAATTCTAGTACATGCTAAGAGGATAGAAGGAGTGTCTGTCCCAAGCATGAAAAGTGATGGTGGAGGGGGACAACTCATGTGACTAAATTTTTTTCAAAGGGTAGAAGACATCACGGAGGTGGATGCACCATCACCAGTAATGCATCAGGAGATGATGACATTACAAACTTGGACTAGTACCTAAAGAGCAACGGAGCAAGGAAATGGGGGATGTTCTGATGTATCAACTGGGAAGACAATCAAACGATCGTCAGAAGGATCTACTATGCCTAAAGAAGTTATTAGAGCTTTCTTTTGATATGGGCATGATTGGAGTACATCCAGCATCGACATGGTGGTAGGTGATTACGCCAAGTCATCTACTATACTGTATGTATGGGCAACTTTGTTAGAAGTCGTGTTATGGAGTAATGGTCCCTTTGGGATCTTGGGAATTGCCTCAGCTTTAGGTTGAGGGATCTCTAATGGAACAGTTGATGTCGTAGGAGGCTCAGTAGAAGCCTTGGCTTTGGAATCAGTGGCAGACGAAGTGGATGGCTTATCATATTGACGCGATCGAGTTTGCAAGTTGATATCAGAGGGATTAGCCTCATCATGAGGATCTGGTAGTCACCATAACCAGAAGGTTGGGGAGGGTGGGCTGCTTGACTTGGGTGAGGTTGAGAAGAAATAAATCCTTGTTGAGGGAAAGGATTTGTAAGCACTATCAGTTGAGATGGTGTAGGATTCTGAGGCAATTGTTGGCCTCTAGAAACTGCTTGAGCTTCCCACCTTTGGCGCATCTGGGGTAAGATAGCACACTCATGTGTATAATGGCTTGGGTTGGCTTCCCTATTGCTGGATGTTGGTGTTAGGCTGGTTCCCCTGGGATTCACTAAGTTGATTACCTTGATTACCCTAGTTACCCTTGTTACCATTGTTACTGTTCCCCTTATTATTTTTCTTCAAAATTTGGGGATTGGTTGCACTCTGCTATGCAAACACCTGACCCTAAGGGGGCAGTAGCTGTGGGGGCTGAGGATGCATGGGAGGCTACGGTTTTAATAATTGAGGGGCTGGAGTGCTCAATTGTTCATAAGGAGGAGCAAAGGTTTGCTAGATAGGTTGGGGCCCTGAAAACATGTTGCTAGCAGGAGGGGCATAAGTGTTGGAGGAACTGGTGCCCCCTCATCGATGACCATAACTTTTTAGAGTATATGGGGAAGGATGTGAAAGGGATCCAAAGATACCATTGGAAACGTGAGATTCCCCCGGTGCATTGGAACCTCCAGGATAGGGAAGGTTTGGAATGACGGTATAGACAAAACCAGATTGCACATAAATTAGGTCATATCTCATAGTGGTCTGGAGAGCTTCTTACTCATTCTGAGGAGAATGGGACGCAACATCTTTTCCAATGGGTGCTAAAAGGCTCCTGAGAAACCAATCTAGATAGACATGGTCTTCGAAGTGTGGGGCAATACATGTGCTCCTCCTTCTATGCGACTGTTGAACATGGTTGGAAAGGTGAGTGGCGGAGGACTGACGAAATGAGGTCAATATCTTTTTACCAGTGTTGTATCAAAGAGGTAGCTAGAAATGTGAGAGGAACAATTTGGAAAGCATCACGAAAATGGAATGAAATGTGGCAGGCTAGTCTACATACCATTTTGTAGCGTCTCTAGTGAGCGTGCGTTGGAACAACCAAAAATGAATGAAGTCATCGGTAATGGAGTTGGATGAACACCACATGTGGAAGGAATGAACATGATTGGTAGGATCCTCTCTAGAATTACCCTCAAACTTTGGGATATTTGTTGGAAGCTTAGTCGGTATAGAATGCCAACCAGCATCATGGTGTATTGGGTCATTTATCAACTGGCTAAAATCCAGGAGAATTAAGCCAACCATAAAGGGGAGTATGGGAGTTTTCTGAACGGTTCATGAGATTGCTCCTCTAGATGTTATCACTAGGGTAGAACTGGAGACAACACCAGGTTGGGTTCCTATGCCAACTGTGGGTCCAAACATGGTGAAAATATATGGTGAAGGAGGCTCAAAATCAGATGAACCAGGAGAAGAGTCGGTATGGGGACTCAGAGGGCTATGAAATCGAACCCAGTGGGGAGGAGTAATATGCCCGAGTGGAAAATGGCGATGAAGCTATAAGAGTATCTGTAACAAATGCCTTGGTGGCACAATGGTGGTAAGACACATGTGACATGGAAATGGTGAAGGGAGATCAACAATATGACTTTGTCTCGATGAGGGGAGATAAATTTATTATGTTCAGTCTTGGCTTGGGAGTGTAAACCAACCGCCCTTCACTTAACGTGTGCTTATGTGTGTAAGTGTATTTATTGATAAAGCCCAGATCGTGTTTGTCAAAAAGAAAAAATATTGTTGAAAATAAACTAAAATTAACAAGAGGAAATGAACAACAAAACCATTAACTAAACCCCACCCAAACTGAATCTGCAAACATTGTTCTAGTTGGTAGTCAAATTGACTAGAAAACACTAAAAATTTGAAGGGATCAAAGTGTAGGTGTGACTGGGATGAAATGACACTAGGCTACTGGAAAGTGGTGCAGCAACAACAAAAAACCAGGGAGGAAGATCGCTACAAAAAGATAGGGAGATGGGTGTAAATCCTAGGGCAGTCGATGGGACCCTAAGGCCAATGACCAAGCAAGGCTTCACATGAAACCATGGATGGAAACAACCTATATTTGGAGATATGAAAGAAAAGGGTACAAATCTAGAAAATATGGCTGAAACTGCTGGGGAAACTTAGACTTCTTACTCAGCTAAACTCCCCCTATAAAGGTGGAAGCATACTAGAAGCCCTAAGGGGATAAATTCCACTTTGATTAGTAAAACAGAGTAGATCAAGGCCTAAGCAGGATGAGACAGAGGTTAAACAACCCAACGCACAGCTCTTGACAAAACCCAGAAACAGATCTGATAAAAACCCAGAAACCGTAAAATCGCAAGTACTAACCTATTTTTAGGGGGGATCACAGTTTTTGGGGCGAAATATGCACTCTAGACTCGAGATCATACTTTTTGTGCTAAAAGGTGTGATTTCTGATCCTTGATTCCTCATCGAAAAATCTCAAAAAAACTACTGTCTTTGTCGCAGCTCATTCCTGTGACCTGCAGAAAAGAATAGAAAACTTGCAGAAGTTAGAAATTTGACATATCTAGGGTTAGAAAGCTAGTAAATAACATTAAAAGTCTAAAAAAATAAGAAACCCTAACCTGAAAACTGAAGGTCACCCAAGTTTCTGGATCTGAAGTAAAAAACCAATGGAGTTGCCAATTTTGTTGTAGTGTTTTCATCTCAAACATGTACGAAAAGAACCCACTTAAGACTACAGATGACAAATAGTCTGAACAATATAAATGGCTACTGAACATTGTAGATTTGCAGCAAATGATAGAAACAAAACCTAGCAAAGTCTTGACCTATGACACAATCATAGTTAAACAGTAGAAAGAAACAGTAATAACTCCAATCATTCAATGGAAAGCAGATATACAAAGAATAAATTTTATTATAACACCTGTGAAGGGAACAAATAAATTTTACCAGTTCCCTTCTATGGGATGGGTTCTTGTCTATCCTAAAAGGTCTTTAGCCTGTGTAGAGTCTCTCTCGTCTATAATGTGAAAACCCAACAAAAAAAATGTTTGAGCTTAATGGGAACTCAAATGGCAGAGAAATGGTGTGCAACAATGAAAATAATGAGTTACAACAATGAGTGCAACAACAAAAATAATCGAAAGTGAATAATGAATGGAAAACCCTTCTATTTATAACAAAATATTGATCTACCCTCGAATAATGAGCAATAATAAAATATTATTAACCCCATTCTTGGAATAACCACTTGGAATATTTTATTATGTTTGGTTAGGAATAGCAGTTAATTATTCCTAGAGAAAAATAAGATAATTAATAATTTATCTTTTGATTTTTCATAATTGGGTCAAATATGACAAGGATTAATAATTGAACAATGGTTTAATTAATTATTCCTAGAAGAAAATAAAATAAATAGTGTATTTATTTAATTATTCTTCATGGGTTTAATTATAAATTACTTAACAAAGGTGGTTTATTAAGTAATTTCTCACAATGAAAGTAATTTTACTATGGTAAAATTGACTTTACATAGTGTACTTTGATCCATCTAGTAAATTAGGCTAGATGATCAATTTTTGGTGATAACACTTTCATGAAAGGGGGCCGAGTTAAACAGGGAGAGAAGGCGGAATATTTTTTCTTTAGCAAGTAAATCTGAGGGCCATTGAGGATAAAACCAATAGCCATA
>APFE031079485.1:11593-47881 GCA_000404065.3 Pinus taeda | reverse complement strand
GCAAATTTCTTGACAAATTGCGTGTTGTAGGTCGTCTGAGGCTCAGGAAGATGATACATAAGCTTTAAGTCTTGCGCGGTGAATGATCCTATGAGCCCATGCCCTTGAGCCTTGGATTTTCTGCCTTGTAACTCTGCATTGTCAAGTATCCATTTGATCATATCTGTATACGACAAAATCTTGGGTCTAGCTGCTATTCGGTGAAGAAATGAACATGCCAGCTCTTCTAAGGATGCCTAGGAAGAGTTTTGTGATCCTGCGGCGCTATCAACCTTCATCACTTTAGAATTTTCCTCCTCCAGCAGCCTATACATGCCTTCCCAGGTCGAAATTCCTGCGTCCCTGTTGCATGCAATGTTTGTGTATTAGGGTGCCATCTCCTTTGTCTTTTCCTTCATCTCAGAGCCTTAGGCTTTATGTTTCTTTCCCATTTGCTCCTGTGTTCGGCTTTTGAATCTTCTTATCTCTTAGTTCCTGCAGATTACGAGCGAAGTGGAAATGACTGATTGAGAAAGGTGATGGGAGAGTTTTAAATGCAACAGATATACCAAATATGCCACCTTACGTGAAATAATTCTTTAGAAAAGCACGTGTCTTTATTTCATTAAATAACTGACAACTAATCCACTTACTATCATTAAAAGCACATGATTTGGGGTCAGATTATGGTAAGTATCTTTTCTTTGAATGGCGTGCCCGAAGGATTCGCGATTAAATGATTCATGATTTGCTTACGTTACATTGAAGATTGTGCCATCGCAAGTCGCGCTAATCGCAAATCGCCAGATCGCAGACTGCGCCATCGTGGTGATCGCAATATCACAGGTTGCAACATCGCGGGTCGCAGGAGTTTGATGTTTGTTAAGTATTTCCAGTTTATTTCTGCGATGTGCGATCTTGCGATCGGTGTTATCGTAGATCGGCAGATTTTGAGGTTTTTCCTTATGAACATTACTTACTGCGATGTGACGTTAGGCTTAACATGGGGGGGCCTTGCGCATTAATGCAATTTTTTAAAGACCTTTACCTTATCGTAGACTTAGGTTAAAAATATTCGAAAGACCTCTCTAAGCTTACGATGGTAGCTTTATTTTGAAGAAGGAAAATTTGATTTTTCTCAAAATTAAACTAGGGGTCCCCATTCATTTAGCATTTTGGACAAACACTTAATTGAAAAAGGGGGGGTTGTTGCTGGCTACAGCCGAACGACAGAGGTTGAGAATAGCCATACTGGTAGGCCAATTGTGATCCCCGGAAGGGACAACGTAGCCATATATGGAGCACCAATATCTCCCCTGGAAGAGAAAGGACTAGGATTCCCCCGAAGGGGAATTCCTTGATTGGTGGACTCCATTACCTCAACCTATGATCAACGAAGGAACAGGGGTGTTATTTCGAATTAAATAAATTTTATGACACTCTGACAAAACTTTGCTTTTTCAATTTTTAAAAGTTGAGAAAAAGCTAAAGGTGACTCTAGTCGCCTTTGATTTTTAATGAGCCTGAAGTGACAATTGCTTTGATGGACCTTTTCTTTTAAGGAGTCAAAAAGGAAAGAAAGTGAATATTCTGGAAATATAGACAGAGGGATTACCAAACCAATCAAAAAACTGCAATATACACCTTGATGGTAAATTAAAGATAAATTACCAAGGACTTTAGTTACGACAGTCAATATTCCCGAATGATGTGTTTAGTGCATTGCGGTCGATAGGGTGATAGACACGGCTTCCTAAGGATAAAGGATATCAACCTATTGTGGTCTCCCAATATATACTTGACGGTATGGGGAGCACAAGTCCGTATTGGCACTTGTCATATCAAAGAGGAGGAATCACCCAACCTTCAATGAAAACGATAGTTACCAGGTTTTACGACGCCGGAATACGTCTCTAACCTAGACCTCTAGATGTGTTGTGTTAGGTTCCAAAGAGTTTTTCTGTTCATTGAGGTTTATTTTAGAGTTGATCCCTTTTAGAAGTTTGTCTTTCAAGTTTCACCACATGATGTAGATGTAAAATTCCTAAATATACAATCTAAAATGATAAAGAGTCATTTGTTTTCTTTTAGCAATGAAAATCCTAGCTACTAAGGAAAGAAGAGTATGATTCTTTCAACAGAGAACAAAGAGCACACAATAAATGCACTTAAATCATTTTTTTCACGCAGTCTAAATGAAAATGCACATGAATGTATTTGTTTTTCCATTTCCTTAATGTGAGAATGCCAAAAAAGGAAAACTAAGTACAGATCTGAACTATTTTCTTCAAAGTGACTCTTCAACAATTTCTTTTCAAAATGAAAGGAGGACTAAAACGACACTTTCGATTTCGAATGGAAAACTGATTTCAACACTTCAAATATTGACAATTCAAATCAAATACAATGAAAAATTACAATCAACTATCTAAAAGAGGAAGACTTTACAACACTCTTTTTCTTTACTCAAAACGACAGTTACGACACTTTTGAATAAAAAAATGACAGTTTGATTACGCTACTCTTGACAAAGAAGGACTGTAAATGATGAAAAATACATAAAAAAAACATTCACAAATCTTGATCAATGGAGGCTAAATAATGTAAAGGAAGAAGGCTTCAACAATGGTATGCTAATCATAAGCAAAAAAACTACTGAATAGAGCTGAAAACAGGGAGGAAAAAAACAAATTCTAGAGAAAGAAACAGTATCATTCAGTCATCGCACATGTACTTAAGGGAAACAGGGATGCATCTCACCTACAACACATGGGAGGTGTGATGCATATAGGCTACCAGGTAGAGACAGTGCAATGGACCGGGGAACGAAACTGAGTTTGGTTTTTGCTCAAAATTTGTAGCTAAGTTCAGTGATTTAGGCTAAGCTATGATAGACAGTAAAAACAAAGTATAGGGTATGATCTTAGGAGGTTTTTGAGCTACCACAAGGGCACTTAGGATGTTTGCAAGTTAGATGTTCAGTTTATAAACCAACCCAGAGATTGACTGAAGCAGCGTTGATCTACTTCGCACTTGCATAGCAAGAGCAGTTCAAAGGCTAGCTGGCTTAACTTCAGGATCCGTCTGTAGTTTATAAAGCAAACAACAGTAACAAACAAACAAATTATTCACTCCCCAGTGGAGTTGCCATTTTGTTTCCAGGAAAACTAGTGTCTTTTCGATCTGCTAGTCCCACTAATATGGGTAGCTATCTTAGAAACAAACAATTCAAACACTTCAAGATTTCCTTTATGTATGATAGATATGAGAGAAACAAAGAGGACCAACCTATATCTTCTTCTTGGCTCCTTGCTTGTTTCCTCTCTCCCTTGATAGAGCTTGCCACTCCTCTCCTACTTGTCCCGCTTTAGAGAATACCTTTAGAGACAAAGCAACAAAACACCATCAGAGCATTGAGATCTATGATATCATAAAAAATGCAGAACCAGAGATACATTAACCATACAATTGCATCCACAAATAACAATATTCACAAATACATGGTTATATGATTATAACGGTTCAGCCATTGTTGTTGAACCATTTGCTATTGCCAAATACTGGATGATTGACCAAGATGTGGAGTGATAAGACCCATTTGAGCCTGATTCATTCTGGTTAAGGAAGCACTAATCTGAGATTGTGATTGAGCCGTAGAGACAAGAGGTTGTTATACTACAACCTGAGAAATTTTAGGTTGACATACAACAGGCTACGCTTGTACTTGTGACACAGTCACAATGTCATGTGTAGTGGTAATATTCAACACTGGTTGGGTTGGTTGCATTGAATATACAACCCTTGGTTGTTGAGGCAGTATTGGTATCCAACCACTGGATCAAATTCCAGTTTGACCTAAATTTTTTTGTGAGCTCTCATACGGTTGTTCTCTAGGAGGGAACAATGAAAAAGCATACTACCCCCCATATGGTGGCAATCTAGTGTTCAAAGGATAGATGGATCTTTGAAAACTGGGCTTCCCAGATTGAAACTAGTATGCAAGATCAATTTGTTGAGCTTCAACATAAGAAATTCCAGACAGTATCCCAGAGAAATCAATGGGAACAGACCATGTTGTCGAAATAGTCACTGGGTGGACTCCATCTAGCTGTTGATAACTAGTTTGGACAGATGGTATACCAACAAACATAGTAGGAGTGTCAGTAGGAAGTTCTATTGTGGCTATGTCAGATGACACGGTCCTAGATGTTGATGGTTGTTAAGACATATTTAGCCTATCCAAAAGATTTCCTAGTGATTTGACAAGGACTTGTGATGAAGGATGATTAAAAGAAATAACTTTAGGAATAGAAGGATATAGGTGGATCCCAGGTCCAAAATGCAATGGAGTACTGGATGGAAGATCCTCTACAACTTCTTCTATAGCAATCAGTCCAGGTAGAAGAGGTAGACCGTCAGGTCCGTAAAATATTTCCAGAGCCGAAGAAGGTATAGCTTCTACATTGACAGATATTGGAGGGGTAACACCTTCTGAATTCTGGAACTCAACTTCCAGATGTTCAGGTAAGTGAACTTCAGTTTCTAGATTAGCTGTAGATGGAGCTATTTCAGGTATAGAAGCATCTACCATTACACTAGGATTAGTTCTAATGTCCCTTTGTAACTGTGGAACTGCTTCTATAAAGGCAGATGTACTAGAAATGATCGGAGTAACTATAGTCTTTGATGATGTTGAAACACAAGTTTCAAATAAACCAGGAGAGGTGGACTTAGTTAAATGAGACCGTTTTGCCCATAATGGTTTCATTTCTGGAGTCAAAGATGGTTGACTCACTAGCTTTCGTGAATGATGGGGTTTTGATTGACTTTCTTCCACGATTGCGGATTACTTGATCAACTCAAAATTAAAAAGGGGAAAATGTTATTCTGAACTAAATAAATTTTATGACACACTGACACAACTTTTCTTTTTCAATTTTTAAGAGTCGAGAAAAAGCTAAAGGTGACTCTAGTCACCTTTGATTTTTAATGAGCCTGAAGTGACAAGTGCTCAAATGGACCTTTTCTTTTAAGGAGTCGAAAAGGAACAAAAGTGACTACTCTGGAAATCTAGACAGAGGGATTACCAAACCAATCACAAAACTACAATATACACCTTGGTGGTAAATTAAAGAGAAATTACCAAGGACTTTACATATGGTAGTCAATCTTCCCAAATGTTGTGTTCAGTGCATTGCGATCGATAAGGCAGCAGACACGTCTTCCTAAGGATAAAGGATATCTGCCTATTGTGGTCTCCCAATAGATACTCGACGGTATGGGGAGCACAAGTCCGTACTAGCACTTGTCGTATCAAAGAGGAGGAATCACCCAACGTTCGATGAAAACAATAGTTACCAGGTTTTACGACGCTGGAATATGTCTCTAGCCTAGACCTCTAGATGTGTTGCATTAGTTTCCAAATCGTTTTTATGTTCATTGAGGTTTATTTTAGAGTTGATCTTTTTAGAAGTTTGTCTTTCAAGGTTCACTGCATGATGTAGATGTAAAATTCCTAAACATGCAATCTAAAATGATAAACAATCGTTTGTTTTCTTTTATAAACGAAAATCCTAGCTACTAAGGAAATAAGAGTATGATTCTTTCAACAGAGAGCAAAGAGAAAACACTAAATGCACTTTTCCTAAATCATTTTCCGTATGCAGTCTAAATGCAAATGCACATGCATTTATTTGTTTTTCCATTTCCTTAATGTGAGAATTCCAAAAAGGAAAACTAAGTACAGATCTGAACTATTTTCTTCAAAGCGACACTTCAACAATTTATTTTCAAAATGAAAGGAGGACTAAAACGACACTTTCAATTTCGAATGGAAAACTGCTTTTGACACTTCAAATATTGACAATTCAAATCAAATACAATGACAAAAGTACAATCAACTATCTAAAAGAGGAAGACTTTACGATGCTCTTTTTCTTGACTCAAAACGACAGTTACGACACTTTTGAATAAAAAAATGACAGTTCGATTAAGCTACTCTTGACAAAGGAGGATTGTAAATGATGAAAAACACATAAAAAACATTCACAAATCCTTGCCAATGGAGGCTGAATAATGTAAAGGAAGAAGGCTTCAGAAATGATATACTGATCATAAGAAGCAAAGCTACTGAATAGAGCTGAAAACAAGGAGGAAAAAACCAAATTCTAGAGAGAGAAACAGTATCATTCAATCATCGCACATGTCCTTGAGGGAAACAGGGATGCATATCACCTACAACACATGGGAGGTGCGATGCATACAGGCTACCAGTTAGAGACAATGTGATGGACCAGGGAATGAAACTGAGTTTGGTTTTTTCTCAAAATTTGCAGCTAAGTTCAGTGATTTAGGTAGAGCTATGATAGATAGTAAAAACAAAGTACAGGGGTATGAGCTTAGGAGGTTTTTGAGCTACCACAAGGGCACTTAGGATGTTTGCAAGTCATATGTTCAGTTTATAAACCAACCCAGAGATTGACTAAAGCAGCGTTGATCTACTTTGCACTTGCATAGCAAGAGTAGTTCGAAGGCTAGCTAGCTTAACTTCAGGCTCCATCTTTAATTTATAAGGAAAACAACAGTAACAAACAAACAAACTATTCACTCCCCAGTGGAGTTTCCATTTTGTTTCTGGGAAAACTATTGTATTTTTGATCTGCTAGTCCCACTAAGACGGGTAACTATCTTAGAAACAAACAATTCAAAGAACTTCAAGATTTCCTTTATGTATGATAGATATGAGAGAAGCAAAGAGGACCAACCTGTATCTTCTGCTTGGCTCCTTGCTTGTTTCCTCTCTCCCTTGATAGAGCTTGCCACTCCTCTCCTACTTGTCCCCCTTTAGAGAATACCTGTAGAGACAAAGCAAAAAAACACCACCAGAGCATCGAGAACTATGATATCATAAACAATGCAAAACCAAAAATAAATTAACCATACAATTGCATCCACAAATAACAATATTCACAAATACACGATTATATGATTATAATGGTTCAGCCATGGTTGCTAAACCATTTGCTGTTGCCAAATACTAGATGATTGACCAAGATGTGGAGTGATAACATCCATTTGAGCCTGATTCATTCCGGTTAAAGAAGCACTAATCTAAAATTGTGATTGAGCCGTAGAGACAAGAGGTTGTTATACTGCAACCTGAGAAATTTGAGGTTGACATACAATAGGCTGTGCTTGTACTTGCGACATAGTCACAATGTCAGGTGTAGTAGTAATATTCAACACAGGTTGGGTTGGTTGCATTGAATATACAACCCTTTGTTGTTGAGGCAGTATTGGTATCCAACCACCGGATCAAATTCCAGTTTGACCTAAATTTTGTTGTGAGCTCTCATACGGTTGTTCTCTAGGAGGGAACACTGAAAAAGCATACTGCCCCCCATATGGTGGCAATCCAATTTTCAAAGGATAGATGGGTCTTTGAAAACTGGGCTGCCCAAATTGAAACTGGTACGCAAGATCAATTTGCTGAGCTTCAACATAAGAAATGCCAAACAAGATCCCGGAGGAATCAATGGGAACAGACCATGTTGTCGAAATAGTCCCTGGGTGGACTCCATCTAGTGGTTGATAACTAGTTGGGACAAATGGTCTACCAGCAAACATAGTAGGAGTGGCAACAGGAAGTTCTATTGTGGCTATGTCGGATGACACAATCCTAGATGTTGATGGTTGTTAAGACATATTTAGCCTATCCAAAAGATTTCCTGGCGATTTGACAAGAACTTGTGATGAAGCATGATTAAAAGAAATAACTTCAGGAATAGAAGGATATAGGTGGATCCTAGTTCCAAAATGCAATGGAGTACTGGATGGAAGATCCTCTACAACTTCTTCTATAGTAATCAGTCTAGGTCGAAGAGGTAGACCGTCAGGTCCGTAACATATTTCTGGAGCCAAAGAAGGTATAGCTTATCAGTGACAGATACTGGAGGGGTAACACCTTCTGAATTCTGGAACTCAACTTCCAGATGTTCAGGTAAGTGAACTTCAGTTTCAGGATCAGCTCTAGATGGAGTTGTTTAAGGTATAGAAGCATCTACTGTTACACTAGGATCAGTTCTAATGTCCCTTTGTAACTGCAGAACTTCTTCTATAAAGGCAGATGTACCAGAAATGATCGGAGTAACTATAGTATTTGATGATGTTGAAACACAAATTTCAAATAAACCAGGAGAGGTGGACTTAGTTAAATGAGACCATTTCGCCCAAAATGGTTTCATTTCTGGAGTCAAAGACGGTTGACTCACTAACCTCCATGAATGATGGGGTTTCGATTGACTTTCTTCCATGATTGCGAATTACTTGATCAACTCAAAATTAAAAATGGGAAAATGTTATTCTGAATTAAATAAATTTTATGACACTTTGACACAACTTTTCTTTTTCAATTTTTAAGAGTCAAGAAAAAGCTAAAGGTGACTCTAGTCGCCTTCAATTTTTAATGAGCCTGAAGTGACAAGTGCTCAAATGGACCTTTTCTTTTAAGGATTTAAAAAGGAACGAAAGTGACTACTCTAGAAATCTAGATAGAGGAATTAACGAACCAATTACAAAACTACAATATACACCTTGGTGGTAAATTAAAGAGAAATTACCAAGGACTTTACGTATGGCAGTCAATATTCGCAAATGTTGTGTTTAGTGCATTGCGATCGATAGGGCAGCAGACACAACTTCTTATGGATAAAGGATATCAGCCTATTGTGGTCTCCCAATATATACTCGACGGTACGGGGAGCACAAGTCCATACTAGCACTTGTCGTATCAAAGAGGAGGAATCACCCAACCTTCGATGAAAATGATAGTTACCAGGTTTTACGATGCTGGAATATGTCTCTAACCTAGACCTCTAGATGTGTTGCATTAGGTTCCAAAGCGTTTTTATGTTCATTGAGGTTTATTTTAGAGTTGATATTTTTAGAAGTTTGTCTTTCAAGGTTCACCATGTGATGTAGATGTAAAATTCCTAAATATGCAATCTAAAATGATAAACAGTTGTTTGTTTTCTTTTAGCAATGAAAATCCTAGCTACTAAGGAAAGAAGAGAGCAAAGAGCACACACTAAATGCACTTTTCCTAAATCATTTTATGCATGCAGTCTAAATGCAAATGAACATGCATGTATTTGTTTTTCCATTTCCTTAATGTGAGAATGCCAAAAAGGAAAACTAAGTACAGATCTGAACTATTCTTTTCAAAGCGACACTTCAACAATTTATTTTCAAAATGAAAGGACTAAAACGACACTTTCAATTTCAAATGGAAAACTACTTTTGACACTTCAAATATTGACAATTCAAGTCAAATACAATGACAAAAGTACAGTCAACTATCTAAAAGAGGAAGACTTTACGACACTCTTTTTCTTGACTCAAAACGACAGTTACGACACTTTTGAATAAAAAATGACAGTTTGATTAAGCTACTCTTGACAAAGGAGGATTGTAAATGATGAAAAATACATAAAAAACATTCACAAATCCTTATCAATGGAGGCTTAATAATGTAAAGGAAGAAGGCTTCAACAATTATACACTGATCATAAGCAGCAAAACTACTGAATAGAGATGAAAACAAGGAGGAAAAAACTAAATTCTAGAGAGAGAAACAGTATTATTCAATCATCCCACCTGTCCTTGAGGGAAACAAGGATGCATCTCACCTGCAACACACAGGAGGTGTGATGCATATAGGCTACCAGTTAGAGATAGTGCGATGGACTAGGGAACGAAAATGAGTTTGGTTTTTGCTCAAAATTTGCAGCTAAGTTCAATGATTTAGGCTGAGTTATGATAGACAGTAAAAAAAAAAGTACAGGGGTATGATCTTAGGAGGTTTTTGAGCTACCACAAGGGCACTTCGAATGTTTTCAAGTTAGATGCTTAGTTCATAAACCAACCCAGAGATTCACTAAAGTAGCATTGATCTACTTTGCACTTGCATAGCAAGAGCAGTTTGAAGGCTAGTTGTCTTAACTTTAGGCTCCTTCTGTAGTTTATAAAGCAAACAACAGTAACAAACAAACAAACTATTCGTTCCCCAGCTGAGTCTCCATTTTGTTCCCGGGAAAACTAGTGTCTTTTTGATCTACTAGTCCCACTAAGATGGGTAGCTATGTTAGAAACAAACAATTCAAAGCACTTCAAGATTTCCTTTATGTATTATAGATAAGAGAGAAGCAAAGAGTACCAACCTGTATCTTCTGCTTGGATCCTTTCTTGTTTCCTCTCTCCCTTGATAGAGCTTTCCACTCCTCTCCTACTTGTCTCTCTTTAGAGAATACCTGTAGAGACAAAGCAACAAAACACCATCAAAGCATAGAGATCTATGATATCATAAACAATGTAGAACCAGAAATACATTAACCATAAAATTGCATCCACAAATAACAATATTCACAAATACATGATTATATGGAGGAAAACTCAAAGAACTTTATTGATAGTATAAATAGAAGAGAGGATTACAACCCAGCTGTCTGATCCAACATCATCCTCCCAGCATCAAAGCCCTCTTCACCTCATGAAAATCAAGATCACCCAACAATACAATGTCTCTTCTCAAAGAGAAACCAACAACACTTCCTTACAAACTACAAAATTCGTGCTTCTAGATCTCTCAAATGAGGGATCCATTTATAGATATTTGCAGAAGGGTGATTCAACTTCTGGGTTTTTTATTAGTGTCATTCCATTGATAGTTCTTGGTTCCACTTTGAGATTTCATTGATCTCTTACTCATTCCTGGGCGAATTCAGAAGGCAAGTGTCACGTGAGAAGTTTCTAGAAGATTCTCTAGGTTTCCACTTAGCAAACTATCTCTTCCATTTGTATACTCTCACTCATCGCACCCTATAGAAGGCTATTTCAATATGCATCGCACCTGGATACTGGAGTAGCCAATATCCATTGCACCTTGACCATGGAGCAGTCTGTATGGTCTAGTTTTGGCCAATTCTGAGTGGTTGTTCAAGTGGAATTTCTGGGAAATGATGTAATCAGTTGAACATGATTCTTTAGGATATGAAACAACAATTTTAGGTGTTAAAGGGACCTTGGTTTATCGACATAGGTGATTAGGGTTTCAGTGCCCAAATATGTCTATAACAAGGGAATCGCCCTTCCTGCATGTGTCCTAGCTCAATTGACATAGTCATGGGGATTAGGTACCAAACTGGTATTGCAAGAGCCATATTTGGTAATGTGAGGGTTTCCATGGTTTGGTGTGAGATGAACCTAAGTGGGGGGCATAAGAAAGGGGTTTGCATAATTGTAGGAGGTAAAGACCTGACTTCTTCAGTTGTAGGTGTTGAGGTGTCTAGAATTGATTCTAGTGTTTGGGTGGTGTTTGATGAAGTCTTGATGCAAACTAGTGCTCTAGTATTTGGGAAAAACTCTTGTATTATAGGAGTCTCTCTTGGGAATGTTCTTAGGATATTTGATGGCTTAAAATAGCCTGGGCTGAGCTCATTGTAAGTAGTGACCACCTCTTGGGATACTAAGGGAAACATGCCATCTGGTGTGGGTGAAGTTGTCTTCTCATAGTACATGAGTTGATCAATGTTAATCACCTTCCTATCATGGGGGAACATCATTATTCTAAACATTGATGAGGCAACTATGAGAATTTCATACATATAGCTTCGGCCTAGGAGGATGTTGTAATCCAACTGGGCATCAAGTACTTCAATGTCTATTAACACATTTTTTCCAACCAACTTAACTGACACGCTAGGGTATTGACCGACGAGCAAAAGGGAATTCAGCATATGCTCTGAGCGTTATGCCAAAAGGCTTAAGTTCACAGGATCCTAATTTTTATCAAATAGGTTTGGACATGATACATGTGGAAGCCCCTTTGCCAATGATGCGACAATGGATATTGATATTCTGGACTGAGAAATGGATTTGGAAAGCAATGGTCAAGGGAAGTCATGGAGTAGCTTTATTCAAGTCAAGGACCATGAGGTGGGAATCGGATGGGTCGATTGCGTCTAAAGTGGAAAGTATGGCTTTCCGTTGGGTTGGGAATTTATGCAAAACTTCAAGTGCTGACATAGATGATGGTGACTGAGCCAAGTCATAAACTATGTTGTAACTATGGCCAGCTTTTGAATTGGTCCCTACATGTCGTAAATGTCCTTTAACCATTTTTGGAATGACATCTATGGGATGTCGCATAATGGTCAATGCTCCAGTAGGTATGGTCATAGCCAAGGTGGATGGATTGGGAACTAGGGGAGCCTCATAAATTCGATTCCTCATTTGCAAGAGGATGTCCTCTCCTATCATGGAGATATCATGGTTATGATTGTTGTTGAGGTTCCCTCCAGATTGGTGAGCTTAGGAAGTTTTTTGTTGTGTGCTAACAATTCCCTAATGGGGAAAGGGTTACTACATGATTGCAATTAGTTGGCCACTTTACCCCCTACTATCTTGTATCCTTTTTAAATCAAGAAGTTGGGGATAGCGATGGGTATAATGGACGTAGTCCCCACAGATGATGCATGCATGTTTAGTTTGGAGACTAGTGTTCTTGCCTTGTTTCTGTGAGTTGTTATTGGTTGTACCTTGGTTTTAGTTCCGGTTGGGGTTGTTCCTTCCCAGTGCCCTTGGGGGTTGTTGTTGATTGCTTCCCCTCGACTCAGGCTCTCCCGTTGGCCTATTTTTCAATTTTTTCCTAACACCATTAGAAGGATTAACCAAATTTAGTTGTTCTTCTAATTGATGCGGTGAAGCAAGAGATGGTTGCACTAGATTTACCCATCCATTGTTTTGCTTTGGCGGGATATTCTGTTGTAGTGTTGGGAAAGGAGAATATTGGTTCTCATGTCCCAGGTTAATTTACTAGTTTGAGGGAGCAAATGTTTTATCTGTAGTCCGGGAGGAGTATTGATTTTCCTGTGGGGGATGATACGAGCCTCCTTGCAGGGGCTGGTGCAGGTTAACCCTATTACCTATATTCTGCATAAGTATGGTTGACCATTATAATACCTGGTATTTTGTAATAGTGGTGTAGCATCGTAATATGGGCCATTCATTAGATACCTAGGGTATTGGAAACTATTGTTATGATGTATTTGGGATAGGGCCCCAATTAATCCATCAACAGTATTAGATGTGCCTGCAATTTCTCTATAAGATTACAGGCACGAGACGTCTGGAAGTATGTGCTAAATGTACCCCAACTGGTTGTAGATCAGTTCCAATTATTGGGCTTTACTAATGGCTTCTTCCTTGCTTTGCAGGAATGTTTTAACCACATATTTTGAGATTTTAGACGTGAGGGATCTCAAGAAAATGCCTAGGAGGACTTTATTGTCAAAATCAATTTTGCACAAGCTACAGCATTTCTGCCATTCATGGATATGGTCTGAGATGTGTGTAGCTTGTGTTTGTTTGAAGTTGGTTAGAAGTTCCAACCCTGAAGCGTGGTAGATTGGGAATTAGAAGAAAGTAACGAATGCTTTAGCTAATGAGCTAAAGGTTTCATGAGACGCAGAGTGCTGGTCTATATACCACTTCGCGGCAGGCCCTATTAGGGTATGTTGAATATCCTTATCTAATAGTATCATCTGTGATACTGTTAGATGAACACCACATGTGAAATGTCATGACATGGTTCCTTGGGTCTTTTCCCTTCTTTCCCTTAAATTTTTTGGAATATTTGAAGGGGTGGGCATAGCTAGCCAATTTTGGCCATGTTCGATAGAGCCCTTTATGAGCTTGCTTAAATATGGGAGATTTAATGAAGCTAAAAATGGGATTTGTGCATTAGCTGTCATCGCAAAAAAATTAAGGACATCTAGATTCAGTGGATTCCTCTGTGGGGATGTCATGGGAGGATTGCTATGATGGGAGGAATTCAAAGTAAATTTGCACCAATAATGGTCATTGAGTGACATCCTCTCTACCTAAACAGTGGGAGTCCTGGTACACCTCCCAACAATGGGGGTAGGTTTAAAAAATTCCCAAATCGACAAGGAGTTGTGGGGTCCCATATGGTGTCTATTTAGATTTTGCGCTTCTTTGATTTTGGTGATGGATGAAAATATATATCAATACAATTGGATCACATAAATAAAGCAAAGTGAAAATACCAATGGTTTATTTTCCTTTAATTAAACTATGTGACTAAGAAAACAAAAAATGGGTTTTTGTTTGTTGCATATGATAAATAGTCCTATGAAGACCTAATCATCCCGTCCACATTCAATGTAAATGGGCCTTGTGGAGATAAACTCTGATGGGTCTTGGGTCAACATCCCAAAAGAATTAGCAACACCTTCCAGTA
The DNA here is from genome assembly GCA_000404065.3 of Pinus taeda. Classification (NCBI taxonomy): domain Eukaryota; kingdom Viridiplantae; phylum Streptophyta; class Pinopsida; order Pinales; family Pinaceae; genus Pinus; species Pinus taeda. Next base: position 33,585 of record APFE031079485.1, on the reverse strand, counting down.
GGCAAGGAATCAACCAAGGTAATGGTAATGAGGGTCAAGTGATGCCTACACCATCACCTATAGGGAAGGATGCCCTACAATTGGTCACTAAGTACCTTCATCTCATGTGAGCATTTGAGTCTTAAGCTTCTTCGTAATCGGTTACCAATACTGAGCACTATATGGGTTAGATAGCCCCAAAGAGTACCACGTGCATTAGGTCTAAGTCGAACCCCCTCTAAATCGAGTCTTTGCCATGCTCAGGTTTTCTTTTCTGTTGGATTGTTGAAGGATTTTCAAGCTTCGTAGAAAGTCAAAAACTATGTTTCAATGGTGAAGAATGACCATGGAGGCTTATGGGATGCCTACACCGAATGTTCCTAACCTAAACTATAAATTTTTTAGTGGGCCCTGTGGGGAAACTTAATTTGTTCAAGTTATGGTTGTTTTTAAAGAGGCTTATTTCACTTACAGGGTGACTTGGTAAGCCAAAATAGACTAAGTAACCAAAGATCCAAAAGATGGATGTTCTTTGAGTACAAAGTGTATGGATGCTTGGTGTGTGATGCAAGTGGAAATACAAGTGTGATAAGATTTGGATATGCGATGATCCTTTTTCAATATCCTTTTAATTACACTAGGTGTTGGTTGTTCCTTGCATGGAAAAAGAAATTTGTTTGTGGATTATGGGCCACTTACTTTTTCCTATTAAACTATGTGGAGTTTAATAAGGGAGATGGAAATTAAAATATTTTCAAGAAGGTTTTTATATGAAATCCCAGGTTCATCTAGGAGGCGCAAGGGAAGTAGGGATTACTCACTTTCTCTATTAACATTTGTTCCTAGTCCCAAAAAAAATTGCTTTGGTTAGTAGTAAGATTCGTGGATAATGGGCCACTTACTTGCTTTACTAATTAAGCTAATATGATTTGCAAAAGATTAAGCGAAATAGTTTGAAAACATATGTGGATTATGGCCACTTACTTTCCTCCCTAATTAAGCTATGTAGATATTTGTTGCAAATAAATAAAATATAATTGCTTGATGAATTAGGATTCATTCAAGCAACCAGGGGTACTGAACATAAAACACTAAATGCAGAGGTGAAGGCAATTCAAAAGAGGTTTCCAATCACTTGAGAAAAATGGAAAATGCAAGCCTTTTTTGTTATTTTTTCTGTTGTAGAAACATACGTGCAATTTTGGTGTTTCACAGACACAGATGCATGCTTTGCGTTTGTCCAAGAAAAAAGTGTGGGGGCGAGGTTAGGAGTGCCTTGAAGGATGTTTGTGCAGAGAGGAGGTGCTACAAAAAATATCTATATTAATGAAAATATATCAATATGGTCGTCATTCGTGTTGTAGTGTTTTTGGAGCACAAGTGTACAAAAACCCACTCCCTTAGCAGTGGATTGTTACCTGCAAAGGATCACAGCCAAAATTGGTGTTGTTAGTGGGCATACTTAAAGAAACACAACATTGTAAATAATGGATACAATGCATACATAAGCATAAACTTAAACAAGTAGATGCATGAACAGAACAATGCTCAAATGGAGCAAACATAACTATAATATATGGAAAAGTTTCCCTTTATTGATTCCTGGTGGTAGAGGTTGAATACAATCAGAATACTAAAGCACTTGAAGAGAATTCCTTGAGCTAGGGAGCTAAAAATCCTCAGCAAGAATTTTTCTTTTCCTCAATCTCTTTTCAAGTTTCTCCTCTCTCTCAAAGAAGTGTGAAGACTCTCCAAAGGTTGGATTACTCTTAACTCACTAATATGTTGGGTTGCTTAGAAGCAATTTGGCCAACATGCTAGTGCTCTTCAGTTCCTTGGTTTCAATAAAGAAATGGTGGTTTCCTTACAAGCAATTTGGCCAGCATAACAATGTCTCTTCTTTTGGCTCTTCCATGGCTTGCTCATATAGAGTTTTTTGAATCCCTCTTCCCTCTCTTGGTACATGTATGATAAAGACACATGAGTAGGACAAGGGATTCCATTGAGGGTTGCACTTCCCCAAGGTGAATCAAATTTGACTATACTAGGATGATCTCGTATCAAGAAATCAACTCCAAGTGTGTAGAGTGGTCCCAGACTGCTAAGTCACATTTTCTACAACCACATGATTTTTTGAGGATGTGCCATGTGCACTCGTTTATTGAAGAAATATACACACTGCCTTAATTTATTTCCTTTATAAACTTGGACCTTAGGAGAACCTTTGATTTTTTAATCTTTATAATGTATTCGGCTGGAAAAATGTCCACTTGTGCATTCTGCTAGACACTTTTAATGTCTTCTAGATTGTACTAGCAAGTGTACAACACTGGTTAATTCTCCTTCAAGATCTACTACAACTTCCCCTTCTTCTAAGTCATAAACATATTTCCTTTCATCTAGGGTTTCTATAGACATTAAAATGAATTTAATTGTTATTTCTTCATCAGAGAGTCATTTATCTTCATTCTCTAAGGAATTTATGTTCTATTGGTTATAAAAAGTCTTCATTTTGAAGTTTCTTTACTTCTTTACTTTCCTAAATTTAACCTTCTCTTTATGCTCATATTCATTATTTTATTTCTTTTGTGGGCATTTATATGCATAAGAAACTACTTTTCCATAGTTAAAGAATTTGAAGGACAACTTTCCTTTGTACTTTCCACGTCCTCTCTTCTATCTTCTGACAAACTTGGCCTCTTACTGATCATATCCATAACTTGAATCTCCTTGATTTTTTTTCTCTTCTTATCAGCTTTGAAGGTTACTTCCTATGATGTATATCTATCTCTTAATGAGGTTATCATTTCATACACAATCAATATTTTGTGCAATTGATCCAATTTTCATGTGTTGATATTTTGCATCTCTCTAATCGTTGATACTTTGTCATTGAATATTGAACGTAGAGATCTCAACACCTTTTGAACTACAAAGGAATCATCCATAGGTTCATCAAGTCCTCTCATTGTGTTAACTATTTCATCTACATGAAGAAATAATTTGGCTATGTCATCATCCTCCTTCATCCTTAATTATTTAAATTGCATTATATAGAGTTGTAGTTTGGATTTCTTTACCTTACTTTCACATTCATAAAAAATCATTAGTTTATACCATATTTCTTTAACTATTTTGTAGTGTATGAATTTAACCAACTCTTATTCAGCAAAACCACCAAGCATTGCATTCATTGCTTTAGCATTGTAAGTGAATTTAAGCTTATAATCTATGTTAACCAATACATTTGGCTTTTTATAGACATTTTGCACTGCCTTCGAGACATCTACATCAAGATTCATTATGTAAGTTCTCATTATTAACTTACAAAATTCATAATTCATTCTAGTGAATATAGGAACCTTGTTGGCGAATTTTTATCTTGGCTGGCCATGTCTCAAGTTTACCTTCTAGTTGCTAGATTGTTGTTGAAGGAAACAACTCTAATACTAATTGTTGGAAGCTAGGAAAATACTAAGAGGGGGCTGAACAAGTATTTTATAACTTGTATCAAATATTTAACCAATTTAAACACATTCAATGGAAAAGGGATTTAGTTTCTCCACTTTGATCAGTCTCCCCCTAAAGAGAAATAGTTATAACACTGGAAATAGAAGGTTACTAATTTTAATATACTTTTTTGATCATAAAGCTCCCCCTGAGCTTGTTTCTTTTCTACCCTATAACCATATCACTATCCTTGGGTAGATGTGGATAACTTCCCACTTTGGTACTAAATTATGCTAGTGAAGTGATGAGAGAGACATCATTGCCAACTATTTCCTTAAATACTCAAAAGCATTGGTGACTCATAATCTTTGCTAACTATTTCCAACAAATTGATGTGTACATTATTGAATCTACCTTTGGTGACTCATAATCTTTGCTAAGTTTACATCTAGTTACCATAGGAGTACTAAAAAGAGAACATTCTTACATCCCAAACTTATTTATTTGAGGTATTTTCCTTGGGAAATGAATATATATTGTGTTGATTAGTATATAAGCCAAGGAAAAATGAGAGTTCCCCAAGCATAGATATCTCAAATTAAACCTGCATATCAACTGCAAATTTTTGGCTAATTAAGTTTGTATCACTACCAAAAATGATGTGGTCAACATAAACAATAATAACTTAAATATTATCATTTTTATATTTGATATACAAATTACTATCTATTGTCCCTCTTTTGAATCCTTGTTGCTATAGATGTTTGTCTAATCTAGAATACCATGCACTAGGTGTTTTCTTTAATCCATACAATTTATTTTCCAGCCTACACGTGTCATCAAGATTACTTAGCAGCTAAACACCTTGGAGTTGTTCTATATAAATCTCTCTTCAAGTTCCCCATTCAATAATGATGATTTTATATTCATTTGCTATACTTTGAAGTTCTCATCACATGCAAATGCTAGAAACATTTGTATTGCTTCTAATCTTGCTACAGGGGTAAAAGTTTCTTCAAAATCTATTCCTTCAACTTGAGCATAGCCTTTACATACTAATTTGGCCTTATTTCTCACAACTTGTCCATCCTTATTTAATTTGTTCCTAAAGACCCATTTTGTTGCAATGACATTTTCATTTAAGGGTTTTAGAACCAATTCCCAAGTCTAATTTTTCTTAAGATGATATAGTTCCTCATTTGTGGCATTTATCCAATATTTATCTTGACTTGCATGAAAATAAATAAATAAAATTTGCTCAAACTATACAACACAAAATTGTAATTCCTATAAATTCCTATCTTTAAAAAAAACCAAAAACAATGAAACTTAAAATACTTAGACTATAGTAAATAAAAATAAATTTAATTATAATTTATATATATACATATATATTTATTATTATATTACTTAACTAATTATAATATTTTATTTACTATAGTGATTAAATAAAAAATATTAATATATAACCACCACCTTTTTCCACCCCCTACTTTTTTCTTTATCAATTAATTTTTCATTTTCACTCCTTTACATTTATTTTCAAATAAGTTATCAAATCAAGGAATGTCACGAGAAGGGCATGAATAATATTGAATTCAAAAATATTTAACAGGAGCAACGTCACAACATAAATATTATGGATTTACATCTTATTTTCCCAAACTCTCCAGCTAGTACTCGTGAGAAAGAAAGCAATGAAACATTTGCACAGGTATGGAGGTACCCAATGTGAATTATTGCCTATGAAATTTCCAGGAACGCGACATGATACACAATATTTCCACGAATGCGATATGTTACACGATAGATATTGTCAAAATACGTTAAGATCTTTTGCTTAGTTTTGAGCCATGGACAAAGTATTCTCAAGGTTTTCTGCAAGAGTCCACAACACACCCAACAGGACAACACATTCCCAATTGGTATGTTTTAAATGGAAGGGCTAGTTCCCAGAAGAAGCGTAATGCTTTTTTTTGCTCTCTTTTTTTACAGTATACATATCAATCTAGCTGACATCTGTCAAATCAACGGGATACAATCACAACATCATCCGTAATACATTCATAATAGAATACATATCAGTCTCGCTGACATCTGTCAGATCAACGGAATACAATCACAACATCATCCTAATACATTCACAATGGAACAGTAAAGACTGCAACGCAGCAACATCAATGGGGATCGAACGCGGTCGGGGTGCGAGTGAGCCGACTGCCCCGACCGTCGAACCATGCACTCATGTGCAGATTCCCAATTGGTATGTTGTTAAGATGTTTTGCTTAGTTTTGAACCATGAAAAAGTATTCTCAAGGGTTGTTTTGCAAAAGAGTCTCCAACACAACACATCCAACAAAGAAAATAGATTCCCAATTGGTATGTTGCCTAGGACAACAGATTCCAATTGGTATGTTGTTAAGATGTTTTTCATAGTTTGAGACACAAAAAAGTATTCTCAAGGTTTGTTTTGCAAAAGAGTCTCCAACACATCCAATAGGACAACAGATTCCCAATTGGTATGTTGCCTTAATGTTGAAGGCAAGTTTCGTGCAGAGGGCACATAATGAAATTATACGCATAAGCTTGTGTCACTTCAAGTCATATTAAGTGGGCCTAATAGTTAAGAGCATGTGTTTCTTTCTAAAAGGTCACAGGGTCAAAAGCAGAGGAAGTTAGAGTGTCTATCTTAGTAGTGACCTTAAAATTGGAGAAGTTGCATGAAAAATATTTACAGTTTTAAAGTATTTGAAGATGAATAGAAGTTTTGAAATGTGGACAATGATTTTGAGACCCTAAATTTAACGTCCAAGCAATTAAATTAAGTGGAGTACTCATCACATCTAGTTTATCAATAAAATTGAATCCATCTTTTGTTTAATTTGTTTTAATTAAGAGTATAGATCCATTAAAATATAGAACAATATTTAATGTAAAAATAGTTAGCTATCTAAATTAAATTTAAAGTATAATATGTATGGCTTTATTTTTAAAAATGTGTTTGAAACTTATAAATTTCCACCAAGTTTAAAATAAAAATCAAAATAATTAAATAATTATTATCAAAATTTCATTTAAGAGAATAAATAATTACTATCACATTTTTATTTAACAATAAATAGATAATAATAATTTGGTAGATTATATTATTACATTTCCTAGTAAATGAAAATGGCAAGAGCTAATATTAAAAAAATGAATGACCAAAATATTAAGAAAGTGACATTTGACAGTGATAACAAAGGACCCTAACTACATGCATGTCAGAGTTGAAAATCCTCAATGATATAATCTCCCCTTAATAATTGGATCATTGAAATAAAATTGTGAGTAACTAAGTTAATGTATCCATAGGTACATGCAAGTTGCATCTGGACCCTACTAAAACCAAAGCACCCCACTAATATATAATCACTTAAAAGTGATGCAAACTCTTAATATCACCATCCATAGGTACATGCAAGTTGCATCTGGGCCTACTAAGACCAAAGCACCCCACATATAATCACGATGAAAACTCTTAATATCGACATTGATCGAGACAAGACCAACATATTGATCCATGCAAAAAGGTTAAAATCATATTGATCTTCAAAAAAAATAATATACATGTGAAGTTAAGGTTATACTAGAGCACAAGTACCCTAAGTAAAACCCAAAAGAGTCAATATTCATCCAAATAAGTATGTAATTATGATGAAATTAGCTTTGCTTTTCCTTCTTATCATGTCATATTATATATAAAAAGACTCTCAATGATGCATCATAAAAAAGTTATTCTAATTTAATCATACAAAATTACGCTCGACCAAATGGTTTTACTATATAGATTATTCGATCTCCATAAAGGACCCTTTATGTTACTCATTGCATAATTATAAACCCTTTATGTCACTTATTACATCATTTACTACTTTATATATTTCATAAAATTCAAAAATTAACTATACATAACCTAACTCAAGCCATAATAGTCACTCGGGCATGTTTATGTTAATAGATTCCACAAAATCCAAAGGTTAGCTAGAAGACATACATGTACCTAATTTAACTAAATTCATAAACATTATTAATATAGTTCAAAACATACATGTACCAAATTTATGATTATCATTAATACATGTTTATGAAGAAAAGTAACATAAACTTGAACACATTTAAATTTAACATATACAATTTTGGTGTGTGGTCATTGAATCATTAATTCAGACTTTGATATCATGATACCATCAAATAAAGTAAATCACATAATAGGATACCCTAAGGAGACTTTATTCATGTATAAGATGCACTTAGTCCAAGTTTGTATTCCTCATGACATTATTTTCAGTACATAGTAACTACAAAACACTATGCATCCTAAACTTTAATGTGCATCTCCATAAAAACAACATGCACATTCTAGAAGTAAAAATTACATATAGCCAACTACACATCTAGTGGAAGAGTAATATTTTCCCCATAGAAAGCTACTCATGCACACCTTAATAATAAGAGTCAACATAGTATCTCAATGCATTAGTGTAATGCACCTAGCCATCCAAGCTAAGACCCATTACTACCAACAACTCTATTTGTGATACCATAAAATTGAAATACTTTAAACTTGATTGATATAACCTATGATACCATGTCAATTTATGTTGGTGTTATAGGACAAATTGACCTCCTAATCAACTCAGAGGAGAAGGACAGGATGACTAAAAGAATGACCACAGTTGCATGCCCAGAATCCACATTAACACTCTCTGTACACTGACAACCTTCTTTATAAAGCTTGTTTACAAGCATAAAGGAGCGTTAGTCACCTGCTAACTCATGTTGTTAGACCAAGGGGAGCGTTAGTGAATTTTATTGATGCTCAAGTGGTTATGCCAACGAATCTACCATAAAATATATAGATATTATTTCCCTAAATTTGTGCAAGAAAAGTAGGGAAACTCCAAAAATCAAGATATTTGGAGAAATTCTATTCCGGAAATAGAGGCAAATGGGAAAAAGCTGGTAAAAGTGGCAGGTTCATGGTTTTTACCCAAATGAACTACAGGTGGAGTTGGGAAGCCTAATTTGATTGCTATTTAAGCAACGAAAGGGCCATTGCACAAAGGTCAGAGCATTTAGAAGGATAGTACATGGTGCTGTTGTGATATTGTCATATTCTTGAAGGAGCTAGCTGAAAGAAGGAGAGAGAGAGAGGAAGAAGGGATAAGGAAGGCTGATACAATAGGGTTATTGTAATCACTCTTCTGAATATAGGACTGCGGTTGTGTTCCACTACTCAAAGTGTCGGTGATATTGTGCATTTATTTGTTCATTCTGATGCTGGTTATGCTGAGTAGATTAGTTACACATTTATACATGTTCGTTATGGATTCTTACATTAATTACAGAAGTATATGTTGTGATTGCTTTGCTTTGTTATTTTGTGCAGGAATCGTCTTGGAGCCAGTCAAGAGGAGTTCTTCTTACCACACGGAGATCCCCAAGTGAATCTAGAAAGAACCAAAGGTGATCCTTTCTCCATATCCTGTCAATATATGTTAGATAGATGAGCATGTGTGTAACAGGTACCTTTTGCAGATAACCTTACAGTCTGTCAGAAGTCCCAGGAAGACTTTTGAGGGTAGTTTTCATCCCTTGCATTTTACCCCATAGCAGAACTGGCGACTCCACTGGGGACTATACATTTAGTTCCCGATTATTCGGACTCCTCTCAGATCTCTTCTCTCTTCTATGAGCTTCCCACTTCTTCATATCCTTCTCTGATCCACCATCTAGTTTATTGCATCTTACAAAGTTGCTTTCTCTTCAGAAACCGATCCCAAAAGCCCACTTTTTGAGCTCTTCCCCTCACTAACGCAGGTTACTGGTCTAAACATAGCTTTATAAAGCTCTTTGACTGTGCATAGGGAGCGTTAGTGGCCAAACTAAAGCTCTGTTTACACATAGCCAGAGCATTAGTGACCCATTTCCATGCTTTTCAAGAGATCTTGTGGACCAAAATGGGGGGGAACTTGTCCCAAGGGCTAAATTAAGATCTGCAACAATATCATGCTAACAAATTTGGTGTTTAAAATTTATTTTTTAAGAAAATGCTTTAGTTTTTCTCTCATAAAAGAAATTTTTGTTGAAAGAAAAGCTGATAAACTGAACATCTCCTTCTGTTGAAAAAGTTGTAGGTTGCTTTGTTTTGGTTCAATAGTTGTTAGGGAATATTTAGAAAAGGAACTTTCGGTTATGAAAAGTGTTGAATGACTTTAGATGCATTGGCGAATACATGAATATGTGAAATAATACATGTGTAGAATAAGACTTGTTTGCATAAGAAATTGAAAAAAAAAATTCAAAGCATAGTTTTGCATGGTTTATTGAGTCGAGAGTCTCATCATATTCATATGTCAACACCCCCTCCGAAGACAAATAAAAAGGGTACACTAAAATCAATCAGATACTCTTTTTTAGAGAAAGCCAACATTAGATAGATTAGGACCTTGGGTTAAGAGAGTGAGTCAACTACCCAAGATTGCAAATCAAATTAGTGTTGTTAAAGAGTGAAAAATCCTTCTGCACTCATATTACCAGGACCACTCCACTCACACAGGAGCGAAATATGAGACAACATCGAATTGTAATCGAAGGTAGCTCGCCTTCTTTTACAACTCCTTTGGGCATTCCATGTAACAGGCGTCCCTTCGGGGATTTCGGAACTGAGTCAGGGACTCAAGTATCCTACCCACATTGTGTGTTGTCTATGACTATGTCCCCCCTGCTAATGTCTGTGATTTGAGGTATCTCTAGTGGCCAATACTTCTAGGTACTTACCTAAGGTGACTGGGATGGGCTATCCTGGTACCTCAAATGGATGGGCCTACTTTGTCTTCATTTTTTGGGAGGGTGCTCGTCTTCACAAGAGTACTTGGCCCCTCAATATAAGGTTTGGGTGAAGCTCAAAAGTAACTGTAACCATACATTTGGCCATCCTTCTCTGTTACTCATTGAGAAACCGGGTTTCATCTCCAGTAATCGGTGTTTATCAAACAAGGTAATTTCACTTTGTTTGTTGATTGTCATTTTTAGTGTATTTTTTCTTTTTAGGTACCTGAGTGCTATCATTTTTGAGAATTAAAGAATATCACCTTAAAATTTATCTGATAAAATTTACCAGTCATTGTGGCTACATCCGGCCCTCTCTGTCAATCCAGATGGTTGTTAGGACTTCCTCCACTCACTGTGGAGGATATGCCAAGATCCACTGACTCGGATTCCTCATCTTCGAGGGATCAGTCTCCTAAATCACACACAGGATCGTTCTAGATGACTGACGATTCTGATTTACGAGAGGATTTCTTTACGTAAGGATTTCTTCCTCATTTTAACACCCCTCTTCCAAATCAGTCAGATCCTATTATTGATCCCGCAGTACCAATACTTCACTCTTCACTAGGAGGAACTCTCCCATCTATTCAGTTGACACCTCAAGGGTTGTGGAATTATAGAGACACTGCGAGTCCTCTACCACTTCCCCAGTCGACGGTCATCACAACACCAGCAATGTGGAACCCTGCAATCCCGTTTGTCCCAGGTACTGCAACTCACATAACACCCTCTATCAGTGGAACCCAGCAGATGCGAGGTTCCACTCTTATGGTGAATCAAAGCATACCTTCGACTAGTGCCACATACAGTGCTCCATATAACACTCAATATGGCACTATGGGCGTGGGTCCAATTTGCCAAAACCAAGGTCGGTCGCCAATGTATGGTTATAACCCCAAGATTCAAACATCTGGGGCGGTTCCCAATATGCACATGGTGATGGGGAATCTCACAGTTCCCCCGCCGTTCTCAAGCATGCATGGATAGTTGTTGATTGACATGATTTTTCCCTCTGTCAATGAAAGCCATACGGTTAGTTCTGTTTCGGCTGGGAATCCACAAGGGATTCCCACCCAAACCATGGGGGCACCCTACTCACACACTCATATGAGTCAAGAGGGCACCACTTATACTAGGGGCAACTTCATGCCCCAGTATCAAAACCCTCATGGTAATCCACTTTACAACATCGTACGCAAAGCAACTTTTACCCCTCGCAGCCCATGTACAACATGGGAAACCAAATGATGGGCGGAGCACAGAGCTCCTTAGGTTATCTGTCATCACAATGGTCCGAGTCGGGGCCACCCAACAATTTGCCTTTTTTGGCAACATTGGATATCCCCAACTTATACAAGTTTACTAACGACCCCATCTACCATAACCTACAATGCCCGTCGATCCCGCATAAAATACCAACAGACATTCCTAAGTTTGACGGAAAACAAGGGGAGGATCCGGGCACTCACATCACCACCTACCATCTATGGTGTGTTTCTAACTCCATGGTGGATGATAGTGTCCGATTGCGTCTTTTTCCCCGCACCCTCACTGGCAATGCTTCAAAGTGGTATATTGAGTTACCACGTGCGTCAGTGAATACCTTTGATGCTTTAGCACTGGAGCTCCTAAAGCACTTTCAGTTACCTATCTATTATGAGACAGGGATGAAGCTCCTTACTTTGTTTTGTCAGGATACCTCCACCCACATCTCCGATCATATCCATGAATGGAGACGTAGGCGGAGATTCGTCAAAGCTCCCATCCATGATTTTCTCTTAACAGACTAGTTCTGTAAGTCTCTACTCTTACAAATCGCTAGAGATGTCACTCTAGGTGGTGTTGTCACGGAGGACCAATCCATACATTGTGCCCAACACTTGGATTTAATTTATTCACAGTTTGGCACTCTCTACGACATTATCCCCTATGCTCCTGGCAATCCCAATCCTCCCACAACTTAGCGCCCTGGAGTGCATGCCGACAGGATCGTCGGCGCAACCTCCACGAGTGCTGTAAAACAACTCAGTGGGTCTATTGCCAAGTTGGCAGTGGACCCCTCTACCAAAACGACTTCTCTTCCTGCCATTGTGATTAAATTTGTGCAGTCTACATAGAAATCCAGTGGTAAGAAAAAGATCGCTCCTTTTGAGGAGTAGTCAATTATGCAGCCCAACCCGAAACAGAAGGCCATTGCGCCTACTGATACGGAAAAGGATAAAGGCACCAACTATTCGTGCAAACTCTGTCTTGAAGATCACGTAACTTGGCGTTGTCCGCATCTTCAAGAATGCATGGATTACCTTACCAAGAAAGATTCTGGTAAGACACCTGCGGTCCTTAGAAATCCTTTTCCTAATCAACAGTGGAAAAATCTCATTGCCAACCAAATTCCACCCATGTTAGGGGGCAACAATGGTTCACAACAACCTTCAACTGGTGAAGGGAGTTCTGTCGTTTACACATTTGGAACGGTAGATCTCACCACAAGAGCCAAATCTTATGGAGCTCCTGTCACTCCGGCAACAGAACCATCTGTAGGTCAAAATCCATAGCCGCCCAATGATTTGTGAATCGAAAGGCCAGTTGAGGACTTTGTAATCCGACCCCCCAAAGGGGCACTTCGACGCACAATGCACAACACATCTGCACGTGTTGCCCAACAATACAACATCATAGAGGATTCGGCGCAAGCGCCATCGGCTATGTTGACGCTCGAAGTATTACAAACATGCCTCAGCTAAAGGAAAGATTTGCTTTTGGCCATCGGGGATATTGACCCTACAGATTCTATTCTTGCTATTTTCGACATGGAAAAGTGTAAACCTGCCCTTTCCCACCATCTTGCATTTTAGGTGCATATAACTTCGAAAGGTAAAGGTATACACCGAACTGTCATCGACGAAGGTGCTTCAACTTGCATCATGTCGGCTTGATGTTGGCTCGCCCTGGGTTCCCCAACCCTATCCCCATCATCGAATTCCCTTAAATATTTCAACAGCCACACTTTTGTCCCAAAAGGATACTTAGCCAATTTTCCCATCACTTTGGCTGGGAAAATAGTAACAGTGGACATAGAAGTCATAGACAGAAAACTCAACTATAATCTCTTGCTGGGTCGCAATTGGACATATGCCATGACGGCTGTCATATCCACTATCTTTCATATCATCCAACTTCCATTGGATGCAAAGATCATTACCATGGATCAGTTGTCTTTCTGCACCCCTGATTATTCACCATTACCAAGTGGCTTCGTACCCCTAGTAGGAGGTGAAACAAACTCTTACGTCAGTATCGATACTGGTTTTTTGAAGGCTTCCTCCCTGATGGGTTGTTTTCCTCTTTCATCGCCATACGTTCCATGCTCGATTAACATGCTTTCATCAATTCCTCATGAACTGACTGATCCCTGGATCCTAACGGCGCCTTCAGACCTTGACACATTTGGAGAACAAATGTCGCTGTCACCAGCTGAATCGGCCTGCGAAGCCATTCAAATTGCATCTGAATCTTTGGTCACTTTGGTTTCGGCCAATGGTACCACTGCCCCTCCTATAATTGCTCCTTCTTTTGGTCCACTCAATCAAGTCCTATTAATGGACGAAGCTATTAGCGAGATCACAAGGTTAGAAGAGTGACCTTGGGAGGATTCACACCATCATGTTTCGAAATATGATTCAAACATGATGCATCCTCAAATCCTGTCACCTGACACACATGAAATCGTTTCCTCACCATATATGACTATTCAAATTTTGGACTTGGAAGGAAACAGGGGCAATATTTCACAAACATTTATCCCCGATATTTATGTCATGACAGGCATCATGGAAAACATACAAAGTGGAGCCAATCACAATCCTGAGGAAATTGTGAGCTTCACCTACCCATTTAGGGACTTCCGCGATGTTTTTCCTTGGTCTTATGAGGAAATGCATGGCATAGACCCTTCTAATGTCAAGCATGAGTTCGAGAAAGATCGAGCATTCTTTTTATGGTATTTTTCTTGCTCGTTAATCCAAAAAACCTCGAGTCTTCTTCTTTGGGCTCATTAAACTACTACAAAGATGAATAGAGCACTGTTAGGGATATTTTATCACTCTTTAAAAAATAAAAACATCCCCGAGCTTTTGTCCTTGCACTCGTTAAATCTATGCAACGATAAATAAAGCACTTTTGGAGACATTTTATTGCTCTTTAAAAAATATAAACACCTCCAAGTTTTTGTGGTAGAGATCGTTAAACATATATACCACAACCCGTAAAGCACTTTTTTGGGATATTTTATCGCTCTTCAAACAATACAAACATCCCCGAGTTTTTCATCATTTGCACTCATTAAATATATGCAAACGATGCTCTGAGCACCTCTTTTTTGATCTAGTTCCAGCTCATACACTGAAAAATACCAATGAAGCATCCTTTTTAGGCACTTTTTTATCGCTCTTTAAACTAAAAAAATCTTGAGCTGTGTCTTTCTACTCGTTAAACATGATAAAGATGACCCGAGCATTCTTTCAGGTACTTTTTTCAAGCTCGTTAAAAAATGAAAAATCCCGAGTTTTTGTTACTGAGCTCGTTAAAATGTCACGAAAAAAAACGAGTTTAGTCTGCCTCCTCATACTCATAACAAAATGAGGTCGACATCTATTGGAAAAAGGTTTCTCTTTATCCAGGTCCAATAGATTAAATACAGAAAAGTAATCGATACGAATATACTATTAACCTTTTGTCACACCTGTTTAACAACTATGACAAAGGGACCACCATGGAATCTCTCTTTACGATCTTTTCAGACTCTCTAAAAATGAAAAGATCACCGAGTTGTCTAGTTTGGACTCTTTAAATACGCAGACAAGATATAGAGTCATTCTTTTTACGATACTTTTCAGACTCATAAAAGATGAAAAAATCGACGAGTTTTCCTGTCTGGACTCATTAAACTAATCAGATAGGGCAAAGAGTCGTTCTTTTTTCAATCCTTTTCAGACTCTCTAAACATGAAAAGATCGATGAGTTTACCCGTCTGGACTCATTAAAAATCAGATGGGGAAAAAGTGGAAATACAACCGTATCTTGAAGTGTGGTTTGGTAGCAAAATTTCCCTTAAACATGGCACTCCCTCAGATAAACCATCATTTTGATAACCTCTCAATATGAACCCTACCAAGCTATGATTTTTTAGCCTATACACCATGATGCCATTGCATCTCCGTATATCAAACACTCTATAGTGTTCATGAGTCTAGTGCTTTCTGGTTAAAACCATTGTCGTGCCTTATATTGTTCAAGGGTCCCTACTTGTTTCCTCGATCAACTGACCCTACATATCCTTTCATCATGCCCTACATTGTTCATACCCAAAAGTTCAAAAGATTCTTTAGAAAAAAATCATCATTGTCCGGTTTCATGTCGACTGATGTAGGACACGTCATTGCCTACCTTTCAACAGGTTCCTTCCTATCGACTTCAACACTCTATCTAGGAAGATAACCTAGAAACACATTCAGTGCCTTGATACTTGCAGACATTAGTGGCAGGTTACCTTGTGCTTGATCACGGGTTTTCATCAGTGGCTCCTAGTTAGGCGATTCTATGAGTGTTCGACAACAAAAAAATATTTCACACTCGCTAGTTTGCATTGTGCATCTTGGAGACCATCACCATTATCGGTGACCTTCCTCGCATCTGTTAACAGTCTCTATTATTGGTTGGTAATCAGATGATT
This sequence comes from Pinus taeda, assembly GCA_000404065.3. Lineage (NCBI taxonomy): Eukaryota > Viridiplantae > Streptophyta > Pinopsida > Pinales > Pinaceae > Pinus > Pinus taeda. The sequence continues at coordinate 17,549 of APFE031079485.1, read as the reverse complement.
TCGTGCATGTTCGATGTCAACTCATTTATCACATGTACTAATCTATGCTATTCGGTGAAGTAGGAATCAAGACCTTGGGTAGAGGCTTGCATCATTCAGCCTTGTTTCCTCTCCCAAGCTGCGATATTGTTCTTTGAAGATAGCCATTTCAGGTTAATCTATTATGACACTGGATCTGCCCTATGCCATGTTGGCAGCCAGCATTGTTATATCTCTGAGGAGAAATTTACTCTAACATATCTACTGAGCATGGGAATGCCTAACTTAGGACATGATTTTAGCAGTTCATATATATGTACCTTTGTTGTATCAGGTTTTCCTTATCACTTGACACTTCTCTCCCTCTACAAATATTTCGACAGGAAATTATAGTATTTTCATAAAGTATTTCAGCCATTTTCTCTGCCTCTGATCTCATACTTTAGGGGGCATCTATTATAGGACAAATTGACCTCCTAATCAACTCAGAGGAGAAGGACAGGATGACTGAAATAATGACCACAGTTGTAGGCCCAGAATCCACACTAACGCTCTTTGTACACTAACAACCTACTTTATAAAGCTTGTTTATAAGCATAAAGGAGCGTTAGTCACCTGCTAACTCATGTTGTTAGACCAGGGGGAGCGTTAGTGAACTTTAGTGATGCTCAAGTGGTTATGCCAACGAATCTGCCATAAAATATCTAGATATTATTTCCCTAAATTTGTGCAAGAAAAGCAGGGAAACTCCAACAATCAAGATATCTGGAGAAATTCTATTCCGGAAACAGAGGCACATGGGAAAAGATGGTAAAAGAGGTAGGTTCATGTTTTTTACCCAAATGAACTACAGGTGGAGTTGGGAAGCCCTAATTTGATTGCTATTTAAGCAACGAAAGGGCCATTGCACAAAGGTCAGAGCATTTAGAAGGATAGTACATGGTGCTTTTGTGGTATTTTCATATTCTTGAAGGAGCTAGCTGAAAGAAGGAGAGAGAGAGAGGAAGAAGGGATAAGGAAGGCTGATACAATAGGGTTGTTGTAATCACTCTACTGAATATAGGACTGTGGTTGTGTTCCACTACTCAAAATGTCGGTGATATTGTGCATTTATTTGTTCATTCTGATGCTTGTTATGTTGAGTAGATTAGTTACACATTTATACATGTTTGTTATGGATTCTTACATTAATTGTTAGAAGTATATGATGTGATTGGTTTTCTTCGTTATTTTGTGTAGGAATCGTCTTGGAGCCAGTTAGGAGGAGTTCTTCTTACTGCACGGAGATCCCCAAGCGAATCTAGAAAGAACCAAAGGTGATCCTTTCTCCATATCCTGTCAATATATGTTAGATAGATGAGCATGTGTAACAGGTACCTTTTGCAGATAACCTTACGGCCTATCGGAAGTCCCGGGAAGACTTTCAAGGGTAGTTTTCATCCCATGCATTTTACCCCATAGCAGTTGGGGCTCCAACATCAACTAGATTCCAATTATCTTATCTATAACATGGCTTGGACACCCTTTTAGGCCATAATACATGTAAGTGGGTAGCCCCGATACAATGATTAATCTATGTACATACATACTTAGAGATGAAACTAAATGATATACAACAATATTTATCACTAGAATGACACTATAAACATGTGTAACACATCTAATACATAACAACATATAAATTTGCAGAAAAACATAAAAAAAAAGCATATAGCATAAAAATAAAACTTATCTTTGAGAAATTTCACTAATTGGCTACAAAATTAAGACATTCCACCTAACCATAGACCTCACTACTCCAAATCTGTCAATAGTAGGTCATCCCTAAGTTGGGTCTATGACTCCAGTAAGGAAAATATTTACATATAACTCACTAGGGTTATTCAGTTAGCACAAACAAGGTAGTGTGCTAATGTACCAAACTCTAGTACCCTCCAACCTATAGTATCTTATCCCCCATCAACCTATACAACCCAAGATAGTGCACATCCTTCTCTAAGCTCTTCACCCACAGTCCCTCAAGTTGTGCCACTACACTTATAAGGCTCTAACGTAGGCTAGTTAGGGAATATTAGATCCCTATGGCTCTAGGAGTTCCAACTCCTAACAAGAGTCTCTGGGTACCCTCCAAGGACCACACTAAGGAACCTATCCCTACACTTCTATCTTCATGGCTCCAACCTTCCCCAAGGAAACCCAAGGAGAAGTGTAGACCTTGATCCACCTAAATATGCTAATCCTATCAAAGGTAAGGTTCCCTATTCATATGAATTCCATCTCTATTTTCGGAGAGTTTATTCCATAGGCTTGTTCACTAATCTATAATAAATAATAGTTTATCTAGCTTGGGGGGGTAGGGTTGTGGGGTATGGGATTTAATAAGTATTAATGGGTATAAAAAGGGGTATTCAATAAAATTAGGGATATATATTATAACTAAGGCGTTACTTTTCTAAAATATATATTTTGGGGGGGGGGGGGGGGGAGCGTGGGAGGTGGGGGGGTGGGTCCACAAAATATTTTTGGGAATGTTTTCCATATCTAGTGAGACTATAGATATTTTTTAATATCCCATGAGCATAAGTACTATTAAATAGGTTTATCAAGTGGAGATACTATACTTCTAACCCATAAATACTCATGCATGTAAACTTGCATAAGTAGACATGGAAAGGAAAAAGGACACACCATATCCTCAACGCTAGTCCTAGATTGATCTTGCATGGTTAAATGGTACTCTTTAAATCATATTCCAAGCTACCAAAACCTACACTTGAAAACATAAACCAAAACATCTAAATATCTATTCACATACAATACAAGTGTTTTCTACATAGACCAATATTGACATGCAGAAATAAACATCAAGATGCAAAAAAACATGGGGGAAAGAATAGACATTTTATTAGATGGGACACTTAAAATAGTTGTAGAAGCTTCAAGCTCTTTGTTTCCAAGAATCCTCCTTAGGATCCACTTTATTTACTAATTAAGCCTCAAACTTGACTTCCATGGTCAATATTTCAACATATTGACACACTACATTTATGCCATATTTTCCCAAATCTTTTATATCCTTAGATATCCTCAATATCATTTGATTTTAGTTCCATATTAGATTTTTTCTTTTCAAATTCCATATTTTTACAACCAACCATTAACATAGGAATATTCCCTTTCTAATATATCCTCATAGGGCTTCCTTTCTTAAATGGATACCTTGCTTGTGCCCTTATTGATTTGTAATTACTTTCTGCAATAGATATATACATAACATATTTGGAATGTATCTAGCATCATTTGCACAAAGTATGCATCCATTCATTATTGTGATCATTCTTTGAGTGCTAGAATATAATCCAGCTAGCATGGTACCTATATGGTATTATCGTTTTCTCACTATATCTTACTACCCTTAGAGTTTGATCCATGTTGGAGTGTTCATCAGATTATGAAATAATTCTAGTTGAAATCTCATTGCATCCTTTATAGAATTCCATTATACACATAATACACTACTTGATGTGTCTATTAGATTACTTTGGAGTGAACAAGCCTCCCTCATTCCACATAATACTTCCTTATACTTACATCATGCTTCCATTCTGCCATTTTATGAAATTAGAGTCATTTTATGATCCCATAGGCCACCAAATGCCTTATTTTGATTTCATAAGAAAATGTACAATTCAATTCAATATTTTTTGCTAAGAAATGGTTTTCCCTTCCCAATAGTTTCCCATTCACTACTGATTTACCCAAATATGAGTTTTGGGTTTTAATTTATGGATTTCTAAACAAGGTGTTATGCCTCCTAAAAGTAGATTAATTTCTTCTTTAACCTCTCCAATGTTTTAAGTGTAATTTTCTCATATTGACTTTTTTTGCAGTTGCAGTATCTTGCTAGAAAAAAATTAACTCATCTATTTAATTTAACTTGATAGGAGGGACTAGTTCCTTCAAATTTCCAACATAAAAAAGAAAAAAGAAAAAAAGAAAAAAGAAAAAATATATTATATATATATATATATATATATATATATATTATATATATATATATATATATATATATATATAATATATATATATATATATATATATATATATTATATATATATATATAGGGCCTTAAAAATTCCAGGGAATTTTAAGACCCTATAAATATTGAGAAAATCATGATAATTTGTTTACTTTTTTTTCTATCATGGAACTCATGAACTGGGATAAACTCATTTTCAACTTAATTCTACAATAGCTCATAGGTATACAAAAATGGGATTGCAAATGACCCTTTCAATATGTCCCATACTAGTACAATTATCCTCTTTAGATTCCTTTGGATATGAACTTAATTGTGTGTTCTTCTTGAATCTCCTTTAACATGACACCCATGTAACCAATTTCTTCCACCTTTTTCTCTCTTTCGACCCCTCCAAGGCCCCATGGTTGAAATGATACTTTTCTAACCATTAATAGGATGGGAGAGTCCCACCTCTTTTGGCATTTGTCCACATGGCACCTAATCCCTATTTGTAACAATGGGTGGCTCTATCCCTCATCTTCATCCTTTGGTGTAAATCTTGCAGATGTACAAGATCTTGTGTAGATCAATGATCCACATTGAATTTCAAACTTACAAGTTTTCAATATATAAATCATCAACTTAACTCTAAAAAATTTTATGACTGGGAATGACTCAATTCGATGGTCTAGATTAAATTCATGCTTAAAAGTGTTTTCTTATTCATGTGGCAACTCAACCTCGATAGGTTTAATGATGGATATTTGTTTTATCCAATAACCTATATTGAAATTATACATAAAGATGATCGTAGGGTAAATATGCAACATAACTATGAGAAATCCAATGGTGGAGGATGATCATGATCCAATCGTTTGGATTGATTTTGGGCTTAAAGGTGCTCACCTGATAATGAGGTAACTTAATTTTAAATGATCCAATGGAACAAAAAAAAAAAAACGATATGATACAAATGGATAATGGCATCCACCCATGGAATTGTAAGTGGCATCCGCCCATGGTATTCATCCACCCATGGTATTTCTCCACCCCTGCAATTTACCCATGGTATTGTAAGTGGAATCCACCCATGGTATTCATTCATCCATGGTATTTATCCACCCATGGAATTTACCTGTGGTATTGTAACCAAAAAGTATATAAGTAACAAGTTGCATTTTGTAAAAGGACATATTGTCCACCACAATGTAAGTTTTACAATTATTCTCTATTTTAATAATAATAATAAAATTATGGTTTTCTTTACCATGTGTTCTCCTATTTTCTTCTACCATTTTAAGTTTTTAGATATTGGGGGCATCACCCCAATATCCATATCAATGGTATCATATTCAGGTTACGACTCCATGGGAATGAGGGTTTGAAGCATATTTCAGTTTCAAAATTTTGTAGCAATCTTCAGCAAACTTAATGCAAGTACTATGACCTCCACAAAGCATTCTAAAAGGTGAAAAATAACACATTTTAAATTATTTTTCGTTATCTCAAATGAGTTTTTTACGGAATTTGGTTTTATTTCTTGGTTTGAGAGATATGAGCAATTCAAGTTACACATGTTTGGAACATTGTGCGTCTGTGTGTACCATGAATTTCTGGAATCATTTTCTCTCTCCATAGGTCATGAAATTTCAAGTGTCTTATATAAATGGAAATATATCTTCAATACCTCAAATGGGTCTTTGACAGAATTTGATTTCATCACGTGTAGCAGAAGTTATCAAAAAAGTTGTAGAAAAAGGTCTATAATGTGAAAGAAGCCTTTACAACATCTCAATGGATAGGAGAATCTACAACACCCATGGTCAATTTTGTTACAAGTATAAAACACATTTATAGTTTACGTACATCTCTAATGTGGCCTAGTTTTTTACCCCACCCAGCATCCATGATTTTTAATATCTAGAGCAGTATTCAGAGTGGGTTCCCTTTGGAGAT
>APFE031079485.1:0-10129 GCA_000404065.3 Pinus taeda | reverse complement strand
TCAAATGACACCATGTTCCTGCAGCCGTTGCAAATGTTTCTTCACCTCACTTACTTCTATAACAGATTTCCTATAGAGCCAATATTTGGCAATGGGGATTCTAGCAATAGCTAGATCTCATGCTCCACTTCTCTCTTAGGTGGTAACCATTTAGGCTCTAGGAACACATATTTGTATTCTTGTAACAGCTCCTCCAATTGTTGTTTTTTATTCATAGTATACCCCTCTAGGGATTCCTTTCCTCTTATTGACTCCTCTTTAGACTGACTTTCTCTTAAAAATAATAAAACATACTTCTTGCTATAATTGATCAATTTACTAGCTTGGTTGGCACTTACCATTGATATTTTCAACTTTCCTTTGTGTGCCTTGATGATGAACAATTTTTCATCCTTGACAGGTCTATATTGGTTCGATTTCCTCATGAATATTGCAACATCCATGTATAGCTATGGACTCCCAAACACGACTCCACATACATCAAGGGGGACTGCATCTACATCTACTTCATCAATAAAATCAGAACTGATAGAAAATCTAATTTTACACGGTTTTGTTACCTTCAACTTTGCATCCTTATTTACCCATCCCAATGGATAAGGGTTTGGATGATCATGAACTTCTAGTCCCAACTTCTTGACCATCTCTGCTGCAATCAGATTTTCCTGCGATCCTGATTCAAATAGAGCATCAATCCTTGTGTTCTTGACCTATATCTTTATATGGAAGAGTTTGGTCATTTCTTTCTCTTCATGTTACTAAAGGCTACTCAAATTCACCTCCTTTTGCATTAACATATAGACGATCTTGTCATCCACGTCTAAGTTTATTTCAACTTGGTTGCTCAAATTCGTAGCCATGAGATTCATATTCTTATTATATTTCTTCTTGTTCTTCAAGTTTAGTTCTGGATGCAACTTCCAACACTTCTCCTTTGTATGGACATCACTATTGTAGTGGTTATATTGGTTGCTATGATATTTGCACTAGTGTGTTGTGGCTATCGTATTTTTGTCTTTCCCCCTTTTTTCTTATTCTTCCACTCCTTAAAATCTTATTGGTGCTCCCTTTGTTGGAAATAATACTGAGAGGGGGGGTGAATCAGTATTTACAATTCAATAATTTTTCATTTCCAAATCAGATTTATATACAATACTTCAGTGAAGTGAACCAAGATTTAAGGTGGAAATCGAATGCGGGAGAAAAACCACCTGTTGTTGTCATCTTTGTCTTCTTTTTAATATAAAGAAAATATGTTTTCAATCTTTTATTGGTGAAAACTCATACCAGTACACAAAGACTCACCTGAAGAAGGTTGCAGCCTTCTCTCATTCTCCAGCTTCTACTAGAAGGGAGATACAACCTCCTAGTTGTTGTACTAGCCAATATGTTTACTAGTATGTAGGCGTCAGCGTATAGAAGGCTACGACCTTCTCTCTTCCTCCAGGGACCATGTTTCATAAATTTTTAGACTGGATGCTCCTGGTACACAACAACACAATATGAAGGCCTTGTTTCATCAAATTTTCACACTGGACCCATCAAAAACTTTGAAGCTCAAACTCTATAATAATAAATACATCAACCAACAATCAATCAATCTAAACAGTCAGATCACTATCACCAGAACACTATGCTAGACCCAGAAACCTGCATCATCGTTTGAAAGCAGCTACAACCTCAAGAATCATACATTAGAATGCATACACTACTTTAATGAACCCAACCTACGTGTATATGCAACTTCCTTTAACCAAACCTATGTATACCTCCAAAAATACTAAAACAAAAAACTTATGAATCAAATTTGTACCAAGCAGTAATATTTTGAACATCTACTGTCAAATTACAGAGATCTAGACAATCAACAACAAAGATTACCCTTCTCACTTAATCAATCAATCAATCAGACTCAATCTCCTTATGCATTCAGTTCTACTTTTAGATCTAAGAAGACATCATTGACAAACAACAATAAACCAGCAACACTGATCAGATAGATTAGTCATTTCTGAATAACAGGGTTTTCTTTTGTATACACTACTTGGAAACTTCGAACCAACATGTATCCATGCTTTCACCAAGGTGAACCATCATTTATATCTGAAAATACTAACTTACAAATTTGTTGTTATTCCATATTTCAAACATACCCAGATCATGACATTTAAAGAATAAAACATGTGTAAGCAATCAGATCTAGCCCAATCAATATCATAGCATTCAATGTTAAGTCATTTTAGATCTCATGATCCTGATCCAACATTGAATTCAAGGTGCACACAATATTTCACATTATATCATAATCATAGCCCCTGCAGCATAAAATGTACTTCAGATAGAAGTATTCCTGATAAATCCTTTTACTTGCACACTTGGCCCTTTGATCTTCTCCTACTTATATAGTTTTTGGCCTTTCTCAATACCTTGAACCAGACCAACACTTAGAACCTATGGTATTCCTGGACGGGATCAAATAATTATTACTCCACTCAATATTGTGGGCTAATACCATGGTATTTACCCTTGGTATTCTTTAATCTTGAAATTCCTTGATTTTCCAACCCATATGCACTTTTCCTCTTGTGAATGTGCGTGCATACATATACGTTCTTTCTGTTCTGTGAACCCACGTGTATACGCTGCTTTGATAAGGTGAACCTATGTATACATATTAAACTACCTTACAACATCCTGTTCTTTCAACTTCTTGATTCTAATCAGTATACCTTTGTTCCATCATCTTGTTCTTCTATACCAATGCCTTGCTACCTCTGAATTGACCTGTTACAATGTGAGTTGCCCTTTATCAAAACTGAACTGGCCTGTGAGTGAGTTTCCATCAAGGACAACACTTGTATCATAATGCCAACAATCTCCCCCTTTGGACTTGATGGAAACAATATTGTTGTTGATTACTGCAAGTTGTTGAAACTGTTAGATATATCAAGCAACACCAAAATACTCTCCCCCTTTGACATCAAGGGCAAAGGGCAGACCATAATATTCTCCCCCTTTGACATCAAGGGCAAAGGGCAGACCACGAGATTCTCCCCCTTTGAGATACACTATGTTTTCCATGCCCCCCCTGAGTACATGCAGAGTCTGCAGAGATATTTTCCAAAAGAATAACATGACTCTATAACTCAAATAAGTGAGTATGACCTCCCTAACACCAAAGACTCATGCATACATCAATCACCCAACCAAGTGGGGATACACCAAAGTTGACTCATCCACCCAACCGAGTGGGGATATACCAATTGTTTATACATGACTGAAATATAGCAATTATTACATCATTCTTCCTATGCATATTGGGGATACAGATTATATCATGTGTCCATTAGGACTCATTCAAAAACAGACTATGATAGAAGGAGACATATTACACCCTAGATTTTTACATGACCTATGCAACAGTTGATATGAATATCTGAAATCATAGCTAAAATCAACAACCATAATGCCAACAATGCAAAATGTTTTTGAACGCTAATGCTCCCCCTGAACTTGTGCTACCTATGCATTGTCAATAAATCATTCATCAAGGAATCTTCATTAGTCAAATAAAAATTAATGAACACATCATATCAGCAGACTGTAATCATCAATATCAGATTGAGCACCCATGTCAGATTCTAACTGTTTTTATATCAGAAAAACATATACGCTCCTACAGCCACTGAAACTAACATATATACATGACTATCCTTCATGAAACCTGAATATAGGAACCTTCCTCTAAAAACTGGATTTAACAACAGGATGATGCATAAACTACTCCCAGCTTTTGCCTGACATATTTAAAAGTTTCTCTCGAAAGCGGTTTGGTATATATATCAGCAACTTATTCTTTTGAGGGAACATACTCTAATTTAACCTTTTGTTCAAGCACTTGTTCTCATAAAAAATGGTACTTAATGGGTATGTGCATGTTCTTGGAGTGCATTGTTATAGACATATTTGGGCATTGCAACCCCAATCACATATGTCCATAAACCAAGGGCTTCTAAACCCCTAAAATTTTTGTTTCATACCGTAAAGGAACAAGGTCAACTAATTACATCATTTCCCAAAAGTTCTCCCTGAAAAACTGCTCATAACTAGTCAAAACTGGACCATACAGACTGCTCCATGCTAAGGGTGCGATGCATACTGAAAATCCCTTCTGTAGGGTGCGATGAGCGAGAGCAGACAAATGGCAGAGGCAGTTTGCTAGGTGGAAACCCAGAGAATCTTCTATAAACTTCTCATATGACACTTGCCTCTCTGAATTCACCCAGGGATGAGTAAGAGATCATGAAATATCCAAGTTGAACCAAGAACTATCAGAAAAATGACACTAATCAAAATCCCAGAAGCTGACTCACCCCCCTACAAATATCTATATATGGATCCCTCATCCTGGAGATCCAAAGGCTGGAGTTTTGTATTTTGTAAGAAAGTGGTGTTGGTTTCTCTGTGAAGCATTGTATTGTTGGGTGATCTAGTATTTTCATGAGGTGAAGAGGGCTTTGATGCTTGGAGGATGGCACTGGATCAGACAGTTGGGTTGTAATCCTCTCTTTTACTACTTCTATCAATAAAGCTATTTGATTTTTCCTCCATACGCTTGTATATCTCTGAATCTTGTATTTGTTTATGCATGTGTATGGTTAATGTACATTTGATCCTATATTGTTTATGGTTATATATCTCTATGCTTTGATGGTATTCTGCTGCTTTGACTCTATAGGTGTTCTTTGAAGTGGGACAAGTGAGAAAAGAGTGGTGAAAGCTCTATCAAAGGAGAGAGGAAACAAGCAAGGAGCCAAGCGAAAGACTGAGGTTGGTACTCTCTACTTCTCTCTCATATGTCTCTCATAAAGGAAAACACAAGTAACTTTGAATTGTTTTTTTCTAAGACAACTACCCATCTTAATGGGACTAGTAGCACTAAATGGACACTACTTTTCCCGAAAACAAAATGGTGACTCCACTGGGGAGCGAATAGTTAGTTTGTTTGTCCTTGTTGTTTGCTTTATAAACTACAGATGGAGCCTGAAGTTAAGCCAACTAGCCTTCGAACTGCTTTTGCTATGCAACTACAAAGTAGATCAATGTTGCTTCAATCAATATCCGGGTTGGTTTATGAACTAAACATCTGTCTTGCAAACATCCTAAGTTCCCTAGTGGTAACTCAAATAACCTCATTAGATCAACCCCTATACTTTGTGTTTATTGCCTATCATAAGCTCAGCTTAAATCCCTGAACTTAGCTGCAAACTGTGAGTGAAAACCGAGCTCAGTCTCATCCCTGGACCATCACACTATCTCTCATTGGTAGTTTTGATGCATCGCACCTCCCGTGTGCTATAGGTGAGATGCATCCCTATTTCCCTTAAGGACAGGTGCGATGATTGAGTGAGATTGTTTCTGCCTCCAGATTTTGGTTTTTCTTCATTGTTTTCAGCTCTATTCAGTAGTTTTGTTGTCTATGATCAGTATATCACTATTGAAACTTTCTTCCTTTACATTATTCAGCCTCCATTGATAAGGAATTGTGAATGTTTTTTATGTATCTTTCATCATTTACAGTCATCCTTTGCAAATAGTAGCTTAATCGAATTGTTGTCTTTTGATTTGAAAGTGTTGGAACTGTCGTTTTCAGTCAAGAAAAAGAGTGTCGTAAAGTATTCCTCTTTTAGATAATCGATTACACTTTTTCCATTGTATTTGATTTGAATCATCAATTCTTTGAAGTGTCAAAAACAATTTTCCTTTCGAAATTGAAAGTGTCATCCTAGTCTTCCTTTCATTTTTTTTAAAGAAATTGCTAAAGTGTCACTTTGAAGAAAAGTAGTTCAGATATGTACTTAGTTTTCGTTTTGTCATTCCCACATTAAGGAAAAAAAAATAAAAAATAAAATAAAATAAAATAAAATATAAATAAAATAAATAAATAAATACATGCATGTGCATTTGCATTTAGACTGCATGCAGAAATTGATTTAGGAAAAGTGCATCTAGTGTGTGCTCTCTGCTCTATGTTGAAAGAATTTTACTCTTCTTTCCTTAGTAGCTAGGATTTTCATTGCTAAAAGAAAATAAACAACTATTTATCATCTTAGAATGCATATTTAGGAATTGTATCTCTACATCACACGATAAACCTTGAAAGGAAAACTTCTTAAGAAAGATCAACTGTAAAATAAACCTCAATGAACATAAAAACACTTTGGAACCTAATGCACAACATGTAGAAGTCTAGGCTAGAGATGTATTTTGGCATCATAAAGCCTGGTAACTATCGTTTTCATCATAGGTTGGGTGATTCCTCCTCTTTGATACGACAAGTGCCAGTACGGACTTTTGCTCCCATGTACTGTCGAGTATATATTGGGAGACCACAATAGGCTATATCCTTTATCCTTAGGAAGTGGTGTCTGCCGCCCTATCGATAGCAATGCACTGAACACAACATTCAGGAAGATTGACTGTCGTACGTAAAAGTATATTGCAGTTTTATGATTGGTTTGGTAATCCCGCTATCTAGACTTCCAAAGTAGTAACTTTCATTCCTTTTTAGACTCCTTAAAAGAAAAGGTCCATCTAAGCACTTGTCACTTTAGGCTCATTAAAAATCGAAGGCGACTAGAATCATCTTTAGCTTTTTCTCAACTCTTAAAAACTGAAAAAGCAAGTTGTGTCAAAGAGTCATAGAATTTATTTTAATCAAAATAACATCAGCATTCCCTTGTTGGTCTTAGGTTGAGAAAATGGAGTCCACCAATCAAGGATTTCCCCTTGGGGGGAATCCTAGTCCTTCCTCTTCTTGGGGAGATATTGGTGTCCCTTACATGGCTACATTGTACCTTCCAGGATTGACAATTGGCCTGCCAATATGGCTTTTCTCGACCTATATCGTTCAAAACACCGTAGTTCCTGAGCAATCAAATCAACAACCAGATGATACTAGAGTTGTCCCCCCACCTTCTACTTCATTTGTTTCTCCCTATCCTTCTTCCTCTTCACTTGGTGAAGCTAGTAACACTAAAAACCAAGTTATTGAGAAGAAGAAAGGGAAGGACAAGAAGAAGAAGAAGAATCCAACAGTGAAAGGGGTCAACTGTACATCATCTGACGAAAATCCACACACTGCACCATCCAAATGTAAATATCCATGTGTCAATTGCAAAGGGGACCACTATCATCGAGATTGTCCTTGCATCCCATAGATCTTAAGGGACTAGTCTCCCCGTTTGCACAATCCAATGTCTTCAACCTCTGTTGATCATGTTGAGAGTACACCATCAATTAGTGAAAATGAAGTCAATGGACGGAAAGGAAGATCTAAATTTCCTTGTAGGTTGTGTGAAGGTAATCATGCCCTCCACCGTTGTCCTTTCCTGGATGAAGCTAAAAGAGTCTTGGATAACCGTCCTACTTCACCGCAACGACTTCCTCCTGGATACAAGAAACTCTTACCGAGTCCATTGCTAGTTGAAAATCCAACTGACACACCTCTGTTGTCAGTCGAAATTCCTATCATTGAAGATAAACCCTCTAAGTCCACACCAGACCAAGGTCAACAGGTTGAGACAACAGTCGACCCAGTCTTGCCTTTAGAAGGTTCTCCTTCAGATGATACAGTCTCCAAAGAGAATGAGAATGACACCATTCAAATTCTTTTTGTTAACACAGAATCCAATGAACATGGGGGCAATCTACCTATTCCTTTACCGCAGGAAGGAAGTTCCTCAGTTCAAGAGATTCATTCGGCCATTTATTCGATTCCTCCTCCAATCAATCTAGTCACTTCCTTTGATTAGAATCTACTAGTGAGACCCCACCTACCATCTAATGTGCCATTCTGGATCATAGTACAAGATTACAGAATGATCATGGCTGGCACTATCATAGATGAAGGAGCTTCCATCACTTCTGCCTGAGATTCAAAATCTGTTAGGCTTCAATAAAGGAACCAATCGACTGTTAGGGATCCTTCCAATTTTTCCTATAACTTTGAGAAGGAAAACCATTCATCTAAACGTGATGGTAGTCCAAGGGCCTCTAGATTACATTATACTCCTTGGGCATGACTACATTTATAGCATGGGAGCTATTGTTTCCTCACTCTTTCGAATGATGTATTTCTCGTATGAAGGCAGAATGGTCCAGCTCGTTGACCAGCTTTCATTCCCCAGTGCAAACATGGCTACTAGTCAAATGCCATCCCTAACTGGTATTTTTGCACAAGAAATGTATTGTCAACCTCCAGTCTGTCCACCTGATGATCGCGAGTGATTCAGTGAATGTGATAAAACCCAGGTGGCACGCGCCCTATCATGCTAAAGGATAGGTTTCATCGTAGGATATATGACCAGTCTGACACACCCGTCTGTTTAGGAAAATGGGATCAGTCTGGAATAGGATTCCCTCATCAAAGGTTATGTGATGGAAGCTCACACCATTCACCTTTGTCTATTTCGATGGACAAAACCAAGGGAGTGTTTTGTCTGCTACGTGGATAGAAAAATCTTGCTAATGCAAGGACTTCTAGATGGTAATCTGGAAACTCTACTTTTCTTTATACCTAGGGGCATGCAAACCTTTTTTACGCAAGTGAAAAGCGACCAACGTAACTCTAACCCGTAGTTTTTAATAACTTTAACTGCTTGAGTTAGGTGATTGGTCAGGTCAACCATTCACCTTTGCAAGGGTCGATGGCACCGACAAAGTAAAGGATATGTTTTTACGAAACTATCCTACATAACCTCAGTAGTTCATTAACCCTTAGGACAGTAGTCGGTCGTTCCTAGCTTGCATACAAAAGGATCGGAGTAAAGTTTTGCATGGGGAAAGCTCCCCAAAAAATGAACCTACCAATGAGAGACATCCTTATTATACGACTGGAACGAGCAGGTTTATGTGAAGTTCAAGCTTGTTAAAAAATAAACCTAGCATTGAGCATATGTTCCCCCAGAGTTTAAGCTCATTAAAAAATGAACCAACCCTTCGGTAAATAACCTTTGTGATCACATTGCTATCAGATTTTGAGCCTTGGTCATGTTCTTACCATCACCTCCACTTTTTAGCCGATCATACACCTCCACTTGATTGTTTACCCTTTTGAGGAATAGCTGCGACAAGTGATTCTGTTAGCCACCTTCTTTACACTGCCGTTGTTATCACTGTAAAACTTCCTTAAAATATTTGGACAACTTACATGGTTTCTCAATTCTTGTATCAGTCATGGTCAAGTCATGTTCAAGTCATTTTTATGTTTTATAGTCTAAGTCATAGGGTTAGAGTCTCATGTCCATCTTCAAATAAAGTTTGATAGCCTCATTCCATGTCCTAGAAGCCTCACCATGTGTTTAGAAGTCATATCTCACGTGATTTTGGAGAAATTTTAAAACTAGCTACGAATCCATGTTTTTGTAGCGTAGACAGTGTAAAAATCCTATTTTGCGCTACGAAATCAGTCTTTTCGTAACGCGCTACAAAACCCCTGAAGCAGCATGTTTTAGCAGAAAAACTGTTTTTACTAGTTAACTTCCAGAAGCTTTCCTGAGCAGCTGAGAACTCAATTTTTCAAACTGAAAGAGGCTTTTCTTCCTAACATGCTGAACTAAAAAAAAATCTTTTAGTTTCTTCAAATCCATTCTGAGGTGGGAGGAATTTATGGTTAAACTTGCGCTACGAAACTGCTGAAAGTCAAGCTTGGTCTTCTAGTTTTAGTAGTCTTTTTCAAGATCAGTTTATGGTCACATGCAAAGGTATTTTGGAATTTGGAAAGAGGTTTATCTTCGTAAACTCTCCAGATAAAATAACCTATCTCACTTTATTCATAAGTGCTTTCAGTTGGAAGATAATAAGATTTAATTGAGACCTTAAATTCAGAGAATGGATTTTTCCTGTTTGACACGTGTTTTTCAAGGATGGATTTGGGACAGCTGGAGAAGTATTTTAAAAAACCAAGAGAGGTTTTTGTTCTAGAAATAATATAATACAAAAACCTCTTTCAGTTTCGAAAAATGTGTCATGGATGAGGATATCAAGGCTCTTTCCCACGTGCCATTTTTAGGGATCCTAAACCTAAAAACAGGGAAACATGTTCCCTAATTTCTAGGGTTTGTCTTCA
>APFE031079475.1:31929-70056 GCA_000404065.3 Pinus taeda | reverse complement strand
TTTTTTTTTTTGTTTTTTTTTTTTTATCAGGCAAGTTTTGCTCCACACTGTTATGTTGTCCCCACCATGGGATCATAAAGCAGCATGTAACAGCGGAAATTTGGATCTTCTAGTAAATAGATTAAGCAATCAACTATGCAAAAACCCACCAATGGACTAGAACCCAAGCCATGGTTGTCAAAGCAGCCAGCAGAAAATGGGAGAATGGTATCCACAGTCCACTACTTAATATATGCTCAACCCTAAATTTGTCAGATAGGGTCCAGCCTGGCTGTTTGGCATCGGATTTCAACTTTCTCTCGCGATGGTCATACCAAGACCCCATAGCCAAGAGAATCATATGCCCATTTCAGATTACAGTGAACCATAACACCATGGTATAGGCTTAGATTTGCAATTTTTTTTTTTTTTATGACCTACAAAGACACTGCTATAGTTTATCCATTGAAAAGCAAAAATTGAATGCGCCCAAAATTTCAAGATTACGCATACACTAAATTGCGTCAAGTTTCAAGATTACGCATAAAAGAAACACATGGCATGACCTATAACTATCCTACTCTAATGTTCCTAGTAAGAGAATGCTAGGTACAATCATACAATCAATGAAGCCACCCTAGCATCTTATCAAGGTCAAAAATTCTACCCTTATGTTTTGTTATGAACCAAAACAAATACATATCAAATATAAAGTGTTCATGAGCTGGTACATACATTATCACATGGCCAAATACAATATCCAACTCAAGAAGACAAACAAGGGCAACAAAATCATGCCAAGATTGGCATGTGCATCTTCAAGTTAGCACCTATCTTTGAATGAGTCTGCAATATAATGATGATGGATCATCCTTGCTCCAAGCAAGGCCTTCATATTGCAACCTGTGATCTCAGAAGGTTCATCCACACACTTTTAAAACTGGCCTCCTTAAATTCCATGTACAATAGCATTTCCTAAGGCTTGAGATGGAATAATAAGAAAGCTTAAACATACCTTATGGTTGCTTAACAAAGACGTGAGTGAAAAGAAAAAGGTGTAAATCCAGATCTTGAAGAAAAAATTGTTGCACTTTCGTGTGTGGTTGGAAATCCTTACAACAAACCATAAGTTGAAAACACTTTTTCCCCACGGATATTTTAGCACCAAAACCATGTTTCCCCGTCATATCTCCAATGACATATTGTGGACAAGATAAAGAAAAAGGCAGCTAGAAATTTTTACTATGAAATACATGCTGCCCTGTGTAAATCACAGCGCCATCAGAGTGCTCAAATGCTTATTCAACACACTATGTTCACCAAAATTTTAACATAGATGTGGCTAAAAGTTTTCCAAATTTATACCTTCATAAAACAGCTCCAACTGTTCAAAAGACTATGTATTATATTGAGTTTTGAGACAGATTTCATGAATGATGATATATGTTGGTGGCCAAAAAAGAACCATCAATCTGTGAAAATTATTCTTCCATTTTGGAGGGAGCATCAGGCCTTGAGTTTCCATATAGAAATATGTAACTGGGTGCTCCAGAGGAAGAATTTCCATGGCCTGTGCATTTAGAACTAGAGTTTTCGATTGATTTTGCTAAATTTGATTCAAATTCTAAGATTTCAACTAAAATTTTAAAGAAACTGTCAACCGTCAAGCTGGATTTGAGTGGCGGAATCGCAAATTTAATGTGGATTGTGCAATGAAAAGATAGCTAAAGAATTAGAAAATAGGTTTTCTAAAAGTTGTTTAAAAATTTGTCGGGCCTAACAACCAGCACTGTTGGAATAACACCAAATACAAGCCTTAATTCACTAGATATGGCAATATAATGCTTGAAAACAAAAACCAATAATGTTGATAAGATTTTACGAGAAAGAAGTGAGGGAATTTCTTTGAAAGCCCTTTTTGAAGCCTTTGAAAGTCATGGGTCCAATTGGGACTAATGCCTCATAGGATGCTTGAAAGTGGATGGTTCAATCATGTAACTTCCCCACTTCAATCCTTGAGGTACATGTGAACCACACTTAAAGATCTTGCCCACAAGATTAGCAAAATAGATGAAATTTGCACAATGATCAATTAAACAAGTTATTCAAGTATTCAACCTAGAAACACGTGTAATAGTTAAATCTAGAATGCAAAAATTCAAGAGAATAACAAGCAATTGCTACTCTCTCCCTTGGAAAACAGTGTCCCTATCAAGGCCTAGATTACCTTACCAACTTGAAACAAGTAGCATAAAAACCAATAAGATTACCTCAACATAAGCACATGGCAAACCACACAAAGCAAGAGACCATTGACCTCCAAAGTCTACTCATATTAACAATATAGCAAAATTACAAGAAAGTTTACCCAAGCTCTGAAGCTTCTCTCTCAAGAATGAGAGCAAATGGGTAATATAAAGAGTTTTTGGAGAGGATCCCCAAGAGTCCCAACGAATTTGTTGTGTGACCACCTATAGGTGGCAACATTGTCTCCTTAAGTCTGGCTAAGCATATCATTGACTGTCGGTGCATGCCAATTCTTTGCCAAATGTGGAGGAAAACAGGGAAATTTCCCCACTTAACTGACAGCCCAATCCCACCAAAATCTCACCAAAACGTGAGTTTCCCCTACTTCATTGAGACTGTCATCTACTGCTGCGTGTGGCCGTAACTGGCAGCATCAAACCAGGCCTGCATGTGGCTATAGCTGGAAGCACAAGACTGTAGCGTTATCTTAAGTGTAAAAGGAAGGGGTTGAGGTGGGAGTTAACCCCCCCTCCCTCCTAGTTTATTACCCCTATTTGCCACCTATCAAACAGTTGTAACTCGGCCCCCTAAATCAACTGTAGATGGTCCTCAAATCGTGAGACAAGTTATTAATATGACTACTTATCACTATTATCTACTTTATCTTGTGTTAAAGTGAACTTTTGAAATTACGCATCAGCTAGAACATTGACAACACAATGTGCTTCTTAAGCAAACCAACAATAATAAAATTGCATTGCAAGGGCAATGAATTGAATTGAAATATTATTTATGAATGTATGCTTAAAATCTTATTCAATGCTCCTTTCTTTCCTTAAATTAAGGAAACCAGTATGAAATGCCCCGTGAATGCGCCAAAATTTTCCAGGGTATTTCTCAAAAACGAAATAACCCTCAAAACTTTATGGGGTGTGTTCTACCAAAAATAGAAGTCGCTCCTCACAACTATGAAGCGCAATAAGCGGAGACCCATATCCTATTCAACTCTCTGATTTGGATGGAGCCACTGCCAATAATAAATTTCGAAGATTACATGGCATATAGTAATATATATAAGCAAGAACTTTAAGCTTCTTCATATCCTGCTTCGGACGAGGTATTGTAACGAATAAAGTTGGAATAACAAGTACATGAAAATAACTGGCGAAGGCATCCTTTGCAGAGTTCAGGTACTAATAACAAGGAAATGCTCCCTTTGAAGACCTGAGACATGCATTCTCCCAGCAAATAAAACCCACTTTTATGAATTCAGAATTTAAAATTTTACACAATTTAAAGATTTTCGAACCTGTTCCGGACAAGGACCGAAACGAATAAAGTTCGAACTTCTAGTCTATGAAAATAACGGATGAAGGCATCCTTTGCAGACTTCAGCGACGCAATAAATGGAAAAGCACCCTTTAAGGAGCTCAGACATCCATTATCCAGCCAACTAAATTCATCTAGAGTCGGATAACCAATCTTGCTTTTCCTTTCGGGAGCCCTCTCACCGCCTGAATCGAACTCTGGTTTCCTGGTTTAGTTTTGCTTTAAATGGAGTCAAATGATTCCCGTGGGAAAAGCGCAACAAAAGAAAGAGCATGGGAGAACACCTCTATTCCAGTGTTTGCTCAAAAGATGTTTTAAAACAGTGTAGGTTTATAGGTCCCAACAGCTGATAACGCTGAATCGAACAACAATACATATAATCTCAAAATTGACATGTGGAACTACCGCCGATCATAATTGCCAGAAACTAAACACAGATCAATTACCAACCATACAAGATCTTGCAATAGAAATAGCAAAAGGGCCACAGGATCTTCCAATTACAGACCCGATGTCCGACATTCGAAATGATCAGATAACATCACACATAAATAAAACAAATAAAGCAGAGGCCATGATGTCTTACATGTTTGCAGATGAAACTTCAAAACCAGAAGTTCCAAAATTCCAAATAACAAGATGAGATACGCAGAACACATCAAGGCAGAGATAAATGTTAAGCTCTGATACCAAATGTTAGAAATCTACAGCAGTTCTATATGCTGAATCTGAATACTTTAAAGAATCTAAAATGAAACTTTAGATGCCCAGGATTACCTCCAGCCATTGATGACGCTCTTGGTGCAAACCACAGTCCACTTGCTTCTTCACTGAAACAGCACTCCAGCTTGAATCCAAGCAAAATAAAAATGACAGAAAATCTAAAGGCACTTCCAAGCTATGCTCTCTCAGCTAGATGGTGTAAACAACTGAAGGGGATTGAGATGCTAGCTTGGGGACCAAACAGATGAATTTATAGCCAAGCTTCCATCAAGCTTCTAATGGCTATGTGTCAGGTGTTCCACAGATCAAGGTAGAGAACTCCAGATGGAGTAATGGACCACTTCAGAAGCTCCAACCAGAAAATTAATTAACTGCAGTTGATTTCCTTAATCTAAGGAAATTACTGCAGTTGGTTTCCAAAAATTAAGGAAAGACTGCAGTTTACTGCCATAACTGTAGGTAGCAGTTGAAAAACTTTAATGGAGCTTAACATCAAGGGCCAACGAGCAGCAGCACAGCTAGAGCAGCGGAGTTTGTCGTATTGCGGCCCTTTGGCCCCCAACATGACGGAGGGTGATTCCCGCAATCACCCTATGTTGTGTTTGGGACCAAAGGGCCATGACATGACCTAAGTGGTTGTCGACCTTGTCGTTTTTGCCGTGTTGTGGCCCTTTGGTGCCCGACGCAACAATTTTTTTTTAATTTATACTTTTTTTATTTTTCTTTTTATTTTAAAATTTTTATTTTATATTTTATTTTTTTAGATTAGAAGGGTTAGTTTTAGCTTCTTCTTTTTTTGTAAGTGGTTTGAGTTCTCTAGATATTTCATCAAGTTTGACCTGTGGCTTGAGAAATAGCGACCCAGGGGCATTTAAGCCATCAAAATCACCTAGGGATTGCACCCAAACAGGGCCACACCAGCCCTTAACATGCCTGGATTTTTGCCCACGAAATTTCAAACTAGTGACCTTCACATCATGAAGTGACTTAACTATAAACCCATCACTATTTATTCTATGCCTCATGGACATTAATTCTAATTTTTTTTAAATGAATATTTTTCTATTTGTTATAATTTTTATTTTTATTATTTCATTTTAATTTTTATTTTTACTCTTAATTTTATTTAAATTCAATTTTATCATTGTTTTAAAATTATATTAATTAAACATTTTTTATTTTTTTTAATGTTATCTTCTTCTTTTTTATGTTTTTGTGAATTTGTATTATTTTTATTTAAGTTAATGTTGTTTTTTTTAATTACAAATTTATGGTTTTTGGGTTTAATTTTTTGTTTATTTATAATTGTTTTTTATTTTTTTATATTTTATTATTATATTTAATTTTTTTTTGGGTATATTAGATTTTATGTTTATTTATATTTTTTATAATGTTTTTTCTTAGATTTTATAATATTTTTTGTTAATTTTATTTTTTTTTTAATTATAAATATTTAACTTTCTTTAAATTCTAAGTGTAATTTTGTTTTTAATATAGTATGAGTTTAATTTTCTTAGGTCGAGTTGCAACTTTAGATAAAAACATAACATAATATTATATATAATTTAGGAAATGAAATTAAAGAAGGTATATGTTTTTGGATCATTGACAACAATTACAACGTCTAAAGCTTCAACTTGACACTCTATGATTGCTACTCAACAAAACTAAACTAACCCCTACGGTAAAAGTCAAGCAACTGACTCCTCAAAATCAGTGAAGAATGTTAGAGAATGGAAGATGGCACCAGATGAACATATTATGGATTTTTCATGGTATATTAAAGATAGATGAAGCAACCAAGAGGGACAAATATTTCTATATTGTATTGAGCTTCGATGTAGTGGAAATTATGAGGTAGTTAGCCAGATATGAGATATATATTTGATGTCTGATACAGATATTTTTTATGTTCTTGTAAAACTTCAATCCTTTATTTTTGTTTTTTATGTGTTTATACTAATTCACTTAATCATTTATTTTGTACTTGACGATTGGGTAAAACACTAGCATGTTGCATATAAAAAGGAAGACATTGCATATCCATTGAAAAAGGCTCACTATAATGCAATTTTATGCAGCAAAGAATTAATGTTATTAAAGTTCTTCCATATGTGATGCAAGAAGTTGGTTTAAGGAAAAGATATTTTCATGAATCATGTGTGGCAAAAAAGGAAAAGGAACCCCAACCACCATAAGATAGAATGATTGGAAAGGGATAATTCGGGAGATTTGTAGACATCAAATATCCAAAAGAAGAGGAAAATGGTCAAACTAAAGCACAAAATACTATGAAAGTAGACAATATTGAATCTCTAGAAGATGATGAACATGGATTATATGATATTGCTGATTAAATTCAAGTTATGCTTGAAAATCAAGCTCTATTTTGAGAAATATTCGTTACTTATACTTCTAATGTTCTGAATTTGAGATTTTATGATAAGAATAAGTATTCAATTATTGTTGTTATATGTTTAAATTTGTTATTATTTGATTTTCAATGTAATTTTTATATGAATTATTATTTTTGAAAAAAAAAATGAAAATTATTATTTTTTTACATAAAATTCATTAAAAATGTTATTTTAAATCTTTTTTTTTTGTTCACATTTTCCCATAAAATCATTTATTTGACATGTAATTTTTAGCAAAAAAAATCTCAAATGTGTATTTTTTAATTATATCTATATTCAAATGTGTATTTTTTGTCAAATGTTTAAAATTATTATTTTTTTTAGCGACAATTCTCTGATGTGAGTTGACATATTAAATTAACAATACATAAATATATAGAAAATATTAGCTTTAAAATAATGACATTTTTCAAACTATGCAAAGAAAAACAAAGATTTCATTACAACAAAAACTTGAAAAGAAAAACAAAACAAAAAAAACAAACCTAAAAAAACACTTTCAAAACAAACATCTCAAGGAAGAAGAAGAAGCTTCAAAAAATGTTAAATAACCAACATTTAAAAAATAATTATCCATATTTAATACATAAGAAAATTTAAACCATAAAAAATAAGCCCCTCCAAAAAAAGGAGTTGATGTTGCATCAACACTCTTCAAAATCAGCGTGAAATCAATAGCATTTGAAAAAAAACTCGATACTTAATATATAATAAAATTTGAAGTGTCAAAAATATGCTCTAAAAAAAAGGTTGATGTTCCATCAACACTTTTCAAAATCGGATGTTTTTTTTCAACCTCTAAAAAATATGAGAACACATTACAGTTCATGTTAAGTTGGTAACTTTGTTTCAACATATAATAGCTAACTTACCACTAGATTGAAGGTGTTTCGATGCTCTGTCACTGAGTCTCCATTCTTCAACCTCAAGTTATAATGTTTTTTCCATAGGAACAATTTGTTCACTAGGGACATAGGTTGATACAAAGTCCCTAATTTGTTTCATAATGCCTTTATTGTAGTATTTAGTAATAATAAATTTGAGAAACACAATTGCATTGTGCTCTTTTCCTTTTGATCCAACTTGGTCTAATCTTCTATGGACATCCATGTTGGTGTAGTTCCTAGATCCATAGTGATCCACTGATTTTTTTCCACCAACAGATCTTCCATTTTGAGCTTCCATAACTTAAAACTCTTCCCATTGAATTTCTTGATCCCTATCTTTGAAGTACCCACCATTTCCTTTCACCAAAATAATCGATTCCACAAATATCCCACTGTAACAAGGTCTACTATGGGCTCGAGAAAAACCCCTTAGCCACAAAAGCATCCCCTTGAAACAAAAATTTCTCTAACACCAAATATTGGTTTTAACCCTGAAAAATTAATTAATACAAATAGATTCTTAATAAAACAAAAACAATTCAATTTAAAACACATATATTAACACTAATATTTTATCTTGGAAACCTAAAACTGAGAAAACCATAAATATTTTGCAATATATTCTCTTTTAGGGTATTATAATATAAAATATATGTTCTGAAACATCCATAAACCACTAATCCATTTAACATGCATTATAATACATTTTTTTTAACCAAAGCTACAAAACCATGGGAAAAATCACCATGCACCACAAAACTACTAAACATGAAAACCATGTGCCAAAAACCACCAAAAATAGATCAAAGGACTACCAAAAAAATTTAGGGGTACTGCACCTAAACCGCTCCATAAGGGGGTTTTAGCTCCCCTATGACCCCCTTGTTGTTCCTAGAAAAATGTACAGCACATGGAGATAGTCATACAAAGAGTATAACACATATCCAACAAATATTTCACAGTTCAACATCCTAAATATGATATGTGCAAAACACACAAGGGTCATCCTAGGAGTATTACACAAATGCTAAACAATTTTCTTGGTGGAACTTATCTATGAGGATATTATAATCATGCAATAACGTACTCAATATTATGGAAATGAAGATTCCTTTGATGACATGATGATGATAATAGTCTTGCAATATTTTGTCTCAAATTGCTTGAATGATTTCTTCATTCCTATTTATTTATGCATCCATCTAACTTATGAAACTTACTAAACAAAAAATAAAAGTAAAAAAAGGATGACTTACCGAATCCTTCATAACCAATAATCACCTTTCTTTCCATAACTCTTCCACCAAGTAGTGAGAGAAAAATACCAAACCCAAACAATGTATAGCTCGACAAATACTTACAACTAGAGAGAGTGAGATGGCTTAGTGAAAACTTGCAAGAATGCATCAAGAGCATAATTCGTTCTAATTGTTATTCTTGCTCTTATGAACTAAAAGGTCATATAAGAACACAAGATAAGGAGAAGTAACATTGGTTGGCTTGAAGATATGGTGAGCTTATAATAATACAAACACAACTCCAAGCAATATCACATCCACAAACCCTTTAGAGACACATATATCAAAAGGGAAAGTACAAACTTGATCAGGAGCTAGCCCACAAACAGGTTAATCTAGATCCCTTTTTAGACCCTAATAGTAGAAATTGTCAAAATGACCGCTTGTTTCCCAAGCCTTTCTTATGAGGAAGCAAATGAAAAGAGGAAGTTTCTAAGGAAGAACTAATCACAAACATGAACTCATTTTCAAAGGAGAAATTTCTAAGACTTAATGGTTGGATTGTGGATTTTTTTCCTGGTTTTTTTTATTTCATTGAAGAATAATTGTTAAGGATGGTGGACGATAAGAGCATAGGGAAGGTTTTAGGAAAATTAAACTCAACTTTCCTTTCCCTTAATCCTAAGAAGGAGAAACTAATTTCATTTAATGAGTTCAAACCCATCTCATTATGTAAATTATCTATAAGATAATTGCCAAGTTCATTGCACTAAAGGTAAATAATAATATATTATCTAATATTATTTCCATTCAATAGTTTAGCTTTCTTAATGGAATAAAAATGCATGATTCCATTGTGGTGGAACAATTAGGATTACACTTAATTAAAACCAAGAAACTATCAGCAATGATTTTGGAATTGGACTCATCAAAGGCTTATGATAGAGAATATTGGTTATACTTGAGACTAATGCTAATACACAATGATTTTTGTGTTAATATGGTATATTGGATTATGGAGTGTCTAATTTCATTATCTTTTACATTGTTAATTAATGTCTCAACGTCTAGCTTCTTTAGAACCACTAAAGGACTAAGACAAGGATGTTCATTGCCCCCATTACTTTTTATGATTATCATTGAAGGCTTGAGCAAGGAAATTTTGGAGGCAAAAAGAAGTGGGGTTATTAAAGGTATTAAGTGAGGAATTTTTTTCCCAACCCATTTATTTTTTGTGGGTGATGTACTCTTGTTTTTATGATGGTTCTTGGAGAGTTGTTAACGAACTACAAGAAAATAGAGATTCATATAGTATAGCATTTAGGATGATTGTTAACTTGCGGAATTCTACTAGTTATTTTAATGCAATTGAAAAGGATGAGGTAAGACAACTTATTCAAATCTTTCCTTTCTATTGGATGGATTTCCAAACAAGGTTCAAGTCTTTAGGTCTCTTCCTAAAACCTAATGATTATGGGAAAAATGACTGGAAATGATTAATTGAAAAGTTTGAAAAGAGAATGAACTTGTGGTGTAATAGATGTATTTCATTAGGAGGAAGCTTAACCATGGTGAAAGGACTCAAATACCTATATTCATAGAGGAGTGTAGGAAAATGTAAGGCATAAAAGCTTCAAATTTCTATGTACTGGTAAGAGGGAATTGGATGGAATTCCATTAGTTAAGTGGTAGATTATAGCCAAACCTAGGGGATGGTAAGATAGAGACTAAAAAACACAAGGCACTATGGTAAGGCATTCGCTACTAAAATCTTATGGAATTTTATCTCAAAGGAAGTGCTACAAAACTAATTCATTAAATGCATTCATCATCATATTATTGAAGAGTTGATTAGTAATCCAAGAAAATCCTTCCATAAAGTATATATAGTCTAGAATGTTGAGAATTTTAGGGGCTGAAAATTAAGTAATTTATCTTACTTTGATAATTGCTTGTGATGTGTTTTTACTTAACTTGATTATCTTCTTCTTTCCCTTGATTACTATTAATGTTTTCTATCATCAGACAATTACAAAACAATAAAGTCAACGAGACAATAGGACACAAGATGTAGGCTATCATCCAGGTCCAAAACCTCTCCTCTTGAGAGGAAAACCCACAAGAATTATTCTCTTCTTATAGAAATTCAATTGACGAATTCCAAGACCTATGACCCTTGACCAAGACCCCACCAAGGCCAATTCAATATTCTCTTTGAAGCACTTTCTCAACCTGAGACAAACTTTCCTTATAGCAACCTTCACTTTCTCTTTTGACCAAGAATTTTGACCTGCAATATTGGCTGCAACTTTGACCTCTCTTACCTATAACTTTCAGCCTCCTGTACTTCACACATGTGATAGGTTTGAGGTAGTTTTAGACTTCTTCTAGACTTCTCTTGGATAGGCTTCGTTTCCTTGATAATTTGGCTTGTACTTTCAAACTTCTTTGACCATTAATCCACCTTATTAACCTTATTGTAATTTTGTCCTTCTGTAGCTGAGAATGTGCCCTAATTATAGTCTACACATGTGAGATAATAGCCCAAAACAGACCTTGAAATACTTCAACTTATCCTTCCTCTTGTTCTCTTCCTTCTTTGCTTGATTTGAAACTATTTCTTGTCGTTATATCAAACTTCTATGATCTTGTTGGATGATCCTTGAATGAGGCTGAATGGTCCTTTAAATAGGCTTCCTTTAGTGTCATAATGAGCTGACATGTCCCTCTAGGTGAGTCAACTGCTCATTTTGAAGGCCAACTTGATTGTAGCGTCTGACAAGGTCTTGGAGGTTGTTTTGACTCAAATAAATTAGTTTACAATATGTAACATGCCCAAATGAGTCTTCAATACATGAAAATAACTCAATTGACTTGTAGACTAAATGAAAAGCCCTAGAAGCACTAAAGGGGTGCTTGACCTGAAAATAAATTTCCCTTGATCATGAAACCCATGCCTCAAGAATAACAATAATAAATTTATTTTCTCTTTACATCAAATACATAAAATCATGATTACATATGTCATTATGAAGATCGAACCTAGTTACATATCTCAACACTCCCTCTTAACTAGAAAGGTATTCATAATCCATACAAGGTACTTGGACATCAATTTGAAGAATTATCATAAGAAGAGTCGGCTTAGTAATCCATCTCATAAGTTACTTCCTTATCTTATTCTAGATCATCTCATCATATCAACCAGCATTGTCACATAGCAAGGCCTTGACTAACATCTCTATCTATCCACAAGATTAGAGCACAATCTTGGTGAGACCAATTACTAACAGACACCATCATCATTGCCTCTCAAGGCACATACCCAAGCTAGTTGTTCATAGGGTATGTCCTTTTAGGAAAATTCCTATCTTGTAAGAACACATCATCAAGGAATTTCCTCTTCGACTACTCTTATCTTGAATGCCATAACTCATCCTCAAAGAGTATCAAAATCAATCTCAGATCCTTACCTAATCCTCCATTCTTTCTTCACAATATTAAGACAAGAATGATGTGTCTATATATTCAACTAGGGAATATATACTCATTCTTATAAAGGAATATATCAAAACTCCCTCTTATCCATGGACTTGTACAAGCTCCCTCTAACTATGGACTTGTTTCCAACAACCTTCTGCTCTTTGGTGGAGATCATGGTACTTTTAGCTGCTTCTAGAGCTCCTCCTTTCAATTTCATGAATTTAATATTCATCATTATCGGAAATTCATCTTGTAGGGCACCAGCCATTCGTCACTTTCCTTCACAAACGATAACAGTCATTTCATCCTTCTCTCCATCATAAAGTGATCTTCTAGTGCACATCTAGCTTTTCTTCATACATCTACCTCTTCCAAGTAATCTTCCCTTTAGGATATTCCATCCAACCACATGCGTGCTAGTAGTAGGTGACATCTAAAACTCTCTTTTGGTAGCCATGTATCAACCCATCCAGATATTGTTCAAAAATCAAAAATGAACATCAAATCAAAGTTACCTTTTGTGATGGCCTTTCATCATGACATCTGCTTGCTTGCAACATCAACATCCTGCACATTTTGTTGTAATGCTTTTTCCTCGAAGGTGTACGAAAAGAACCCACTTAAGATTGTGGATGACAAACAATCTCAACAATATAAATGGCTGCTAAACATTGTAGACCTACAGCAACTGATAGAAACAAAACTTGCGAGAGTCCTGATCTATGCCACAATCATAGTTAAACAACAAAAAGAAACAGTAATAACTCTAATCATCCAATGGAAATCAAATATACAAAGAATAGATTTTATTATAACACGTGTGAAGGGAACAAATAAATGTTACCAGTCCCCCTCTATGGGATGGGTTCTGGGCTATCTTCAAACATCTTCAGCTTGTGCGACAATGAAAAATAATCAGAGTTACAACAGTGAGTGCAACAATGAAAATAATCAAAAGTGAATAATGAATAGAAAGCCCTTCTATTTATAACAACATATTGAGTTATCCTCTAATAATGAGCAATATTAAAATATTATTAACCCCATTCTTGGAATAACCACTTGGAATATTTTATTATAGTTGGTTAGGAGGGAAAAGTATTTAAATTTTTATTTAGAGATAATAAATAAATAAATGATTTATTTATCATCTCAAGGAATTGGTTAAGGAATAATAAATAAATAAGGATTTCTTTAATTATTCCTAAGGGATTTAGTCAAATTTGACAAAGAATAATAATTAATTAGTGATTAATTAATTATTCTTAGAGGAAAATAAGGTTATTAATGGTTTATCTGTTTATTTTTCATGATTTGGTTAAAATGACAAGGAATAATAATTGAACAATGGTTTAATTAATTATTCCTAGAAGAAAATCACATAAATAGTGATTTATTTAATTATTCTTCATGGGTTTAACTATAAATTACTTAACAAAGGTGGTTTATTAAGTAATTTCTCACAGTGAAAGCAATTTTACTATGGTAAAATTGGCTTTACATGGTGTACTTCGATCCATCTAGTAAATTATGCTAGATGATCAATTTTTTGGTGATAACAAATTCCCCCCCAACATACTAGTGTTAGGAGAAAAACATATGACCAAAGTACGTTGTAAAGACACAATCACTAGACAACATAGGGGAGTCAAAGAGAGAGAGAGAGAGAGAGAGACCAATAAAGCTGAAGTGAAAGAGGATATGGACAGAGGGGGTGAGACTAATGCAAGTCTTGTTTTATGTTGTGGTATCAAACCTCAATGAGGCGGGGGAGGCATACCCATACCCACTGAGATAACTTAGTACAAAAATAATGGTGCGCCCAGAAACATAAAATTGAGCAATGAAGTACATGTTGAATGGTACATGACATGTTGGCATAACAAAGCTAGAAAATAATACAATGTGTCACATATTCATAGTGCACCTGGAAAAATATGAGCCAGGACAGAATACAATAATATCTGAGTACATGAGATATAATGGCCCTTCCCTAAAAAATGGGTAGGAGGGAGGGTAGAACAACCGGAGAAGCCATGTTGAATAGGGAAGGGCTCTGCGAAACTAAATGGATCATCTAAAGGAGACATGCATGCTATGAACACTGCGATTGGTAGGAACCAAAGCCATCAAATCTGCGGAAATCCATGAAAGGTTGTAGCATAATAGGAATGCATCTAGACATGTGGGGGACTACTTGAAGGGCCACCCCCTCATGATGTTTGAAACATCTCACACACACTAGGGAATCACTAATACAATCTGTTGCAACAGTGGACCATCATGTGTATGACTCACGAACATGAAATGACCAAGTCAAAGGGAAATAACGAGTCCCTTTGCTCGATCCGAGGCACCAAACAAGAAGGGAAGTTGGATCCAAGATACACTGCCCTTTAGGCTGTTCTTTTGGAATAAATGAGATAATGTCAACAGAATAGGGCCCGCAGTAGGTGATGCAATGAGGATACTCGACTAAGGCATGAGGGAAAAAAGTAATTTGACTGATGGATAGACACCATGGATAATGGATGAAATGGGATTGAGGGACAAATAGACGACATCCCTTGTCAGAGCATAAAGTGCATGGTTGACCTGGCAGCGACTGACTCAACTCTGGAGGGGATGGGGACAGTATGACTGGAGGAAAAAATGGGCAACACAGGATGAACAGTATGCAAATATGGATGGAATATTGTGACATGATATAGTGGGACATGAAACAGACTCCACAGATGCTCTGAACAAGGGTGACTCGATGACACTGCCACACAAAATAGGCATGGTGGGGACCATGGAAGCATGAGTAAATGATGGTTACTCATGACAAAAATTGACACGTGAGACAACAAGTGCCAAGGGAAGGTGGCCCAAAAAGTACAAGCATCGCACATGAAGAAATTCGATTTTGAGAGGCAACGAAGTGACCCTTCTTGGAAAAATGACTTCCTGGTGAAGTATCAAATCATCAAAAACTGAGGAAGACCCATTATAGAGCTCGATGAGATATTTCAAATGGTGTTGAAGGTTCGTCAAACTAAGCTATGGTTTGGTCACAATGGGAAATAGAAAAATTGTGTATTTTTTTATGAAAGGACGTTTTCCCTCCAGTTTGCATTCATTTTCTAAGTGAGTTGTGGTGAATTTGGAGAAGAGGAAAAGGCCCTAAATCTTGTGGAGATCATAGCGGACAAACCGACTGTCGGAATCAAAATTTGGGACTTTTAGGTAGGTGGCCTTCCTCATCTCTTCAATTTCAATGGTTTATTTCCTTATTTTTGGCACATGGCAGCTCCCTAGGAGACCCCTGCTCTTCTACACAGTCACATAGCACTTTTTGGGCCCAGAAGTGCGATCTGGCTCACAGGAAATAGCTAGAAACCTGCGATCTCGTAGTTTCTGGGCAAAAAATTGTGATTTGGGGCTGAAAGAGGGTAATATGCTGGCTTGGTCGGGGTTGTAGGTTTATCAGTGTAGACCAATGTTTTCTTCTCTGAGCCAACAAGACATGTGGTGATTTGCAGGCATGGCAGAGCTGAAAATCAACTAGCATGAACAAGACTTGGATACCCTTCAAGCTGAGATCCAGAGAGATTAGGGGTTTCAAGGGGCATTGGCTCGTTATGGGGTTCTCAAGTTGGTAAAGAACCCATTGATGAGGGCAGATGAGCTCTTCCTATAGAGAATTGTGAGCTATTAGGATCCAAACCAAGAGGTCTTTGTCATGCAAGGGTACAAGATTGAGCTCTCATTACAGGATATTTATTTCTTGGCTGGATTTCCTCCCCTCGAAGTGGTGGGGGATATTCATCCGTTGTTGCCTTGTGGGAATAACATTACTAAGTTTGTGGAGTGCCATTTTCCACGGGTTGTACGTGTCAAGAGAACGACTATCCCGATTGGTGATCTAGAGCGGCTAGAGACATGGCATGTTGCCATAGTTGTGCTACGGGTCTTGGGCAGTCAGACATTCCACCACATCACTGGTGGGAAGATGATACTGGTTGACAGTGTTTTGGTTGGGACCTACTATGGGTGAGCCCAGATGATGCAGTCGTCGGTGAAACGACAATTAACTCTATGTAGGAGGCGGGTGAACTGTGACTGCGCTTTTGGTACAGTATTGTGTGCATTCTTCTTTGAGAAGATACCCACCATTCGTACTCATGTAAAGATCCGATATGGGGGGCCACAAGAGCCGAGGATGCATCTTTGGGGGTAGCTACTGTGGAGAGGAGGAGGAGGAGGTGTCGGATGGGTGTTCTGACCCGATTTTTTCGCAAATTGGGATCAAATGCCCCTCTAAATTGACTATTACCCTTATAGCGGGATGAACTATCACGAAGATCTTGACTTGCCACTTCTGCCTAGATGAGCATGGGGATGAGACGGTAAGTATTAATTTGTTATTTTATGGGGTGAATTTCATATTTATGTCACATGTATATGGTATTGAGTGTAAGATATGTGGTATGCATACATAGCACCATAAAACCAGCAGGATATGCAAGACGAGCCGTAGCGCCCGGGGTTGAAAATCGAGGAACATCAACGTCACGTCAGGGTCCAAAGGAGAGTGCACTACTCGTTGATCTACATTGTATATTTGAGGTACTCTTGACCGGAGTTTCAAAACATGGATGGCATGATTTAGAGGATTGATACATAAATGAGTGTACCGGCTTACCCTAAGAGTGGCGAGGTATCATGCAGCGCACGGTGATGGCTGGTCAGGAAGTACGTGATCTACGTGCAGGTGGAGCAGAGCCTTTAGCGTGGGATCCGTCAGACAGTGACTAGATGTAGGGACATGTGGGTCCCTTTGATTTTGAATTTTGTAACATGTTATGGGCATGTTGGATGTATTTAGAGCTATGGGCTCCAAACACTTATATAATACATAATATGATTATGCATTTTTATATGATGATGATGGTTTTCCATGTGTTTTGTTTATAGTTTTCTTCTATGGTACACATGTGATAAATGATAATCTAGAATATTATTTGCAATGGTATATACATAGCTATTTTGGGTTCTAGGAACATGACTAAAAGTAATGGTTTCAAATTCACGTAACAACAGCTTAACTCGTAGATATTTTCTAAATAGTACTTGGTTATGCACATGATACACGCCATTCAATTGCATGACAAGTATAAAGGAATCTAAACAAACATGAAGATGAAGGATGCGATGAGCAAGGGAATCGACTAACAAACTTATCACTGCATCATATTCAGCCTGGTTATTGGTGGTAGATCCAATGCACATGCTATTTGAATGGACTAAAGTATGCAAGGGGGTCAAAATGACCCAGGATGCCAAGACTAGATTCCAGGAGAAGCAACTCACACCATCGGCGTGATCGATATACAGTGTGGATGATGGATCCATCTGAAAGGTGCAAAAGGCAATGGATGAGATGGTGCAATTGACCTAACTTCATGGCAGAAATAAAGAAACACAAATCAAAGGGATGTGCTATGAGCCAAATTTCTGGAGGTAGAGTGCACTGGGAAAA
The DNA here is from genome assembly GCA_000404065.3 of Pinus taeda. Taxonomy (NCBI): domain Eukaryota; kingdom Viridiplantae; phylum Streptophyta; class Pinopsida; order Pinales; family Pinaceae; genus Pinus; species Pinus taeda. The sequence goes on along the minus strand of APFE031079475.1, from coordinate 52,229 downwards.
TTAGGAAGGAAATGACCTTCAAAATCCTCCAAAAATATGGCCCCTTACCTAAGTGCAAGGGTAATCACGGTTAGACATAGCTTCCATGATGTCGTCATCAGACAAGAAGATGGGCGAACGGGAGGAAGAATGACTACATGATGCGGCCGCGGTACCTTGTGCATCAACTTGAGAAAGAAGGTTCACATATGCATCATCTTGAATGGTAGTCGATGAGCTAGTAGATGGAGGATATATGGATGTTGAGACCTGGGATTCTATCGAAATAAGTTCGATAGAAGCATGTACAGAAACCTCAGAAAGGTTTTCTTGTGCAGAACTCAAGGATGATGACAAGTAAAGGATATCACCTGTGGTGTCCTTCATCTCGTCATCGAGGGGAGGGATCATGATGATGGGACCAAAGTTCCCCTATTCTTATTGACTAGGAGTACCAGAATCCATGGGTAGAGGAGTAGGGGTTCCACTACGAGTGGCCTCGTATTCACGAAGCGCTTCAAGGTAATCCCGAAATTCATCAAGACGAGGGAAACAATGGGAATAGCGACCATGATGATCACACAAGGCACAAGGGTGCTTTGTGTGTAACATTTTGAGTTTCTTGGGTGGACCCGAGAATTTAACATGGACTTTAGGGATATTTGACTCAGGGAACATTTCATGAACCAAAGGTTTGAGTTGAGGAAACCAAGACAATTATTGGTGGCATGCCCCACAACTTTACACAAAGCAGAAGCAGGTGATGGCTTTGGGGCCTTAGGGGCTACAAGAGCTTAGGGAGCCTTGTCTTTTGGTTCTTTCCTCTTGGCTTTGGCCCCCTATCTGGATGCTTTCACAATAGGAGTGGGTTCCTATTGAGGTTGTGATGGAACTAAAGCAGTGGTAGGGGTTGTAGGGACCGATTGAACTAGGGTCAAAGCATGATAAGGTCTTCGCTGACCAGGAAGAATGGTTTCAAGGGGATCAATGTACCATAATGGGATCCCTAGAGTCATATTAGGAAGGATCAGTGAAGCCATGACAGGGACAAAAAATACTCCCGGAGGGCGGAATAAGAAAGGTATATGGCTTGTAGGGTAATGTCTCGGTGGAATAGCTCCTAGATGGTTAAGACCTGGAGGAACAGTTCCTGGTTGAAACATAGGAGAGGAACCCACAAATGAAGGAGGTCCTAGTGGGGTGGATCTAGAGGACTCAACTAGGATGGCAACAGTAGGGTGTTGAGGAGCTGGTTGTTGATCGGATGTACCAAACCACTTGAGAGCATCCTGTGATGCTTGTAACATGCAAACACTCATAGAGTTAGGCTCTAAGATGGGAGGGGGAGGAAAAGGGAAAGCACCCAACAATGAGGAATATTTATAAAATCTAGGTGAGACACCAGTGGGAGGAGGTGAGGACTTCTTATCTGACATTGACGAGATAATGGACTCGAGGGAGGTCACGGATGTCGGCTCATAGTAAGTCAACTGGTCGATGGTAACAATCTTCCCTTCATGGGGGAAGCACATATAGCGAAACATTGTAGATGTGACAGCTGACATGGCATATGTGTAACTACGACCTAAGAGAATTTTGTAATCCAAAGGGACGTCAATAACCCCAATATCGACATGGACAGTATTTCCCACAAGGGTCAGTGGACAGTTGCGGTACATGCCAAGGGGCTAAGAGGAGTGTCCATCCCAATCACGCAAAGTGATGGTGGATGGGGACAACTCAAGTGACTTAAGTTGTTTCCAAATGGCAGCAGACATCACATAGGTGGATGCACCTTCGTCAATAATGCATCAGGAGATGATGGCATTACAGACTCGGGCTAGTAGCTGGAAAGCAAGGGATGAAGGCTATGGGGTATGTTCTAATGTATCAACTGGGAAGACAATCAAATGATCGTCAGAAGTATCTACTACACCCAAGGTAGTTGGTAGAGATTTCTTTTGAGATGGGCATGACTGGAGTACTTCCAACGTCAACATGGTTGCAGGTGATTGCGCCAAGTCATCTCCTATATTTTATGTATGGGTAGCTCAGTTAGAAGTTGCATTGTGACGTAATGGTCCCTTTAGGATCTTGGGAATGGCCTAAACTTTAGGTTGAGGGATCTGTAATGGACCATTTGGTGTCGTAAGAGGCTCAGTAGATGCTTTGGTTTTGGACTTAGTAGCAGACGAAGTTGATGGCTTGTCATATTGAAGTGACTGATTTTGCAGGTTGATATCGTAGGGGTTAACCTCTTCAGAATTCATCATAAGGATCTAGTAGTCACCAGGACCAGAAGGTTGGGGGGGATGGGCTGTTTGACCTAGCTGAGCTTGAGTAGCAACAAATCCTTGCTGAGGGAAAGGATTTGTAAGCACTGCAAGTTGATATGGCGCACATTCTAAGGCGATTGCTAACCTTTAGAAGTTGCTTGAGCTTCCCAAATTTAATGCATCTAGGCTAAGACAGTGTTATCACTCAGAATTCTTCCCTAGAAGTTATCAGAAGAAGGAATAATCCAAGGTAACCACAAACCTAATCTTTTAGACTCGGGTTCTACCAACCTAAGTCCAAAGAGGGATCTCTCTTTATAACTTAAATTTGTTTTGGGTGGGATTTTAGGCTAGTTCTTAGTGTTCATAAGGATTTTCATTTGGTTGGGTGGTGGAATTGTAGGAATAGATGGATGGAGCTAGGCCTTCAAGCCATTGGGCTATAGAGTCAATCAAAGGATGGATTAACTAGACCAGATCACTAAAGGCAAGCTAGAAAAGCAAAAGGCAAATCTTTAGGTTCAATGGATGATATAGTCCTAACCAGGGTGAAAGGGCAATGAAGAATCCTTAGACCGGGATCAAGATGAAGAGAAGGAGGTGGTCATGAGCAAAGGGAAACTAAGAATCCTTTACTATAGACCGAGGGGGATAACTACGGAAGTAAGGGAATATTTAAGAATTCCTAACTAAGATAGTTTAGCAGAAAACATTGAGAATGTAAACAATCAAGACAGAGAGCATTAAAGCCAGTTCTGAAATATCATTCCTAGTTTACCATTCAGATTTTATAGAAACACATATGATTATTAATAAACATAAGGAAAAATGATAATACACATGAGGGATAGAATACTTATTTGATTTCCGCTTTACACAAGAATCCTGTGAAACATCTGAGCTTTATTCCATGATCCAGCAAGCTAATCCAGTCTTGATACAATAGCACTTTAACTTGATAAGAAAATGTCTACAAAAATGTCTTTGAATCCACCCTAAATACTTCAAAATGTGAAGTATTTATACGCAAAATATTACAAAATATCTCATAACAGTTTGAGAATTAATCTAGGAAATCAAAATATCTTCAAGCATGAAGATACAGATAGATGGAAAACTGCATCATGTTGTCCCTCTTATTGTCGTACTGTTGGTTGTTGCAGTTGAAATTGAGCCCTTTTAGGCTAGTTGATATGTGTACGCTGGAATCATCTTTGTCTTTGGTTTTTAACTGATACTCTTTAACCTGTTACTCTTTGACCCTGTTTACTTGTTTAATCTTGCTGCCATTTAGATTTATTGTGGTAACTTATAGTAAATTTGTCATTTTTTCCCACCATCCATCTTCAAGTAACTTTACCTTGAGCATCCTTATATATATCTCGTCTGCCTCAGTGTATTTGGAAAAATTTGGTTTGGTGACAAATAGATGTTCCACCGCATGCTCTAGGAAAAATAGATTTTCTAAAGTATCATATAATACTTTCCATGTTGGCAATGCTTTGACTCCTGAAGTGCTTCCCTGTTCTTCGATAATTTGTTTAATCTGTAAACATAGTCCAATTGGGTCATAAGTTTGTTAAGGATGACCATGGGACTTGGAAGGCCTTTCTCCCTCAAAATTTGAAATTTTGTCATGAATTTGTCAATGCCAACCTGCATGTCATGGCATTTTTCCTCGAGGTTAAGCATAAGGTTTCTTTTAGAAAGAACCTTTTTTATATTAATGATGGCTTCAGTTCTATCCTCCACACCAAGCTCATTTAGTTCATGCCTATTCTTATTGTTCAAGAATTTGATGAGTCGATTATCATCCTTAGGCTGGTCTCCTAGGTCTTCCTTTACCTTTTGTATTTCTTCGGTGGCCACTTTCACCAATTCTCTTTGCTCGAATATTACTTGAATTGATGGCCAAATATCATTGACTGAGTTAATGATATTGGCCCATAGCATCTCCTTAGTCTGTCCTAGTGGCTTTTGAAAATTTAAATCTTTTTCAAGGACCTTTGTCTTCTCACCCATCCTTAGGGCTTTCTGTGCTTCCTCTTTCTGTTGTATTTGCGCAAGCTTGCAGTCAGTTTCTAGGCTTGCCACTTTATCCTTGAGTCTCTTAAACTCTATTGCCTGGATGGACATTTCCTCCATGGCTTTCACTGACTCTGCTATGTTTTATATTGAGGTACAGTTGTGACTGGCAGTGTTGTAGCAAGTGGAGTTGTTGGTGCTAAAGAGGATGCCAATGTTGAAGGGACTGCAGTTGTTACTGTGGGAATGGCAGTTGTGGAAGTAGTGGCCATTTCACTCTGTTTGGACTTTATCAATGTGTCCAATTCTTTCTTTGTTTCTTTCAATTGGTTATTTAGCTTTAGGACCAAGTCGATAAGATCTTCTTGTCCTTTTTGTGTTTCCAGGACCTCTGTTGTTTGTGGATGATGCAATGGTGGAATTTTGAGTTGCTTCTTCAAAGTAGCTATGTCATCATTCTTCTTCTTGATCAGTTTTTCAATGGCCTTCACATATTTGGGATCGTGCCCCAACTCAATGATTAATTCCTCTAAGGACTTGATTTTGGTGTCCTTTGCCTATGAAGAGGCCTTCTCCAATTGGAACTGAGCTGATATATTATTCAGGGAGTTTTGCAATATGTGGGTTGTGATGGCTTTCCATGTCAAGGTGGAGTAAATCATCTCCCCTGTCTGTTTGTGTAACTCAATCTGGTCAATAGGATGTATGTCCTTTGCCAGTACTTCGAAATCTACTTTTTGGTAATTTTCTGCTGTTCTAGGCTGCTGAGTGGTGGGCTTCATGAAAGTCATCTACATTTTTCCTTCTTTCACATCATAGGCTGACATAAGCCTTGTTTGATTGGTGGGAGCCATCTTTAAGTATTGTGCATATCTTTGGGCTTTTAGCTTTTCATTCCTAGTCTTTATTTCCTTGTACTTTTCTCTAATATCCTAATCTTTGTCAGCTGACATCCTAAATGAGGACACTTCCACACTTTGTTATCTTTCCAACATCTGAGTGTGTGATGTGGAAGGTTCTTGTGTGCCTCGAGAGGGAGTAGCATGCATGCTTCTTTCTTTCTCTGTACTGGTAGCCCCCACTATTTCTTATGTGAACTCTTGCTCAGAGAAAGGACTTAACCTTTGCCTTTTGACATATGTTTGTGAAGTTGCTCTGCCTAAAGGAGTGGCATCTTCCATATTTCTTTTGAGGGTTTTCTCCTCATTTAGAGGAGTCTACATAGCTATGGGAGTACTCATAATGTGCTATGGTATGTTTGTTTGAGTCAGTTCCTATGATATGTCTAGTTGCTCTCACTCTTCGGGTACCTAGAATTCCTCTTCTACCTGTGATTTTCACTGTGTGCCCGTGATTCCCCTTGTGCTTGAGATTCTCCTGGCACCTGTAGGAAAGAAACTTCATCAATACTTTTATCTAGATCAATTAGTGCATTTTCAACAACAACTTCAATGCTATCTCTGTCCACTGTAGTATTCTCCACCCATTCCAACTGATTTGCGTATTTTTCTATCTCAGGGACTCTGTGGTGGATATAGGGAGCCAATTTACTTTTATGCCTTCTGTTGCAAATGAAATCAAAGGGGTCATATCTCCATATGAAGCTCTTTTTCAATTTGAGTCTCTGAAGAATCTCTTATGCTTCTTTTCCAGCTTCTCGATTATTGCATATAAAGGGGCCTATCTGATCTTTAATTCTGAGTTGGGTCTTCTTTTTTGCTCCGAAACAATGTACCTCATCTCAATTGACTATCTGTCTATAGTAATCCAGAGCAAATAACCTCATTGGGAGGTATCTAGGTAGTTTGTATAGGGCCAACTCACATCCATAAATTCTAATTTCAGTGTGATTTTGGTACAAGTACCAATCTCCCACTTTGTCTTGTTTTGACAGCTGCAAGACTCTCCTGATATCTGAACTGACTTTTGGAGGAGGGCTACCTAACAACATGGTTACAATAGGATGTACAAATAGGTCTATGAAATATATATAAGCATATGCAGAATCATACTTATGTGTCAAAGGGGTCCAGTGAACCACTGACCTGGGGTGACCTCTAGATCAAGATTTTGAAGAGTAAATGGGAATTTATTAGCTTGAAAATATAAGAAAAGGTGGTACAAAACAGAGGAATATTTAAAGAATCATTCATTATTAATTCTCAAGAATTGATCATGTATTTTGTTTGCTATGAATATGGCATACTCATAAATGATGGTAAGGGGCTATCCTGGACTGAAGATACTCATGAAGGCTAAAATGATTTCATCAGTATATTCACTTGTAGTGTATCCTAGCAGTCTGGAAATCATGGTTACAATATCTTGGCCAAATGGGGAAAATATGGTGGCCACATAGGGAGGGGGGTCTTTTGGGATATGTTCCTCTTTCCTAAGGAAAGTCTGAAACATTTCAGCTATTTTTCCAGTAGTAAGATTGGGGAACGGGGTCAGTAAATTACCAATTGACAAAGGGGTGAGGTTTTGTCCAGGCTATAATTGAAGCATTTCATTGATGGATTCAGCAGTGATGGTAAAGAGTACATCCTGGATTGGAGACATCACTTGCTCTTTGACTGGGGCTATAATTGGTATGGCAATAATGGACAATTTCAAGGAAGATATGCACCTTTGGGAACTGGTACTTGGGCAAATTGGATTTCCAAAGCCCAATTTGGTCGGCATGATTAAGAAATAAGTCTATGTATTTGCAGTGTAGTTTCAAAGGGGATTCAAGGACAACAGTGTCCTTGATTTGGAAATCTTTGTCTGCCAAAGGGATATGGTCTAAATCCAGATAGGGAGTTGAAACTGGTCAGACACCGATGGCAATTGTAGCAGCCATTCTTAGTTCTTGTGCATTTAAGAATGGGGAAAAAGGGTTTTTCAGTCAATTAGGGCAACTGGGTTTCAATACAGAGTAGTCTTGGGTCGTTGTGTAGTTCTTTCACTTAATTTCTTATTAATTCCAAGAAATGCAAGTAATTGGTTCAGAACCGAGACAAGATTTCTATAGAATTTGGATAAAAACCTGTAATTTTGGGAATATTGACTCTGAACAGGTCAATGGGTGCCTGTGCATGGTTGCAAAAGGTCTGTGTGAACTGGATGGTGGACTGTGCGTTCAATGGCTTCTTCAGGCTGATGAATGGATGTAGGTTGGCGGTTGGATGTCGTGCAGTTGCATGCATGGACGTCTAGTGTCTATTTTCACAATAAAACAAATAATTTTGAGTTTTTGGCTTTATTAAAAAAGTCAATATTTGGCGGGTGTTAGGGAAATAATGCCATTTTTGGCATTTAGCAGGGGTGACGTGATAGTTTGGTGTTTAGCGGGAGGCATTTTGCAGTTTATTTCGCACGGCACTGGGTGGTTTTGGGGGAATGCCACCTGATTCCACTTATCGGGCGCCACGTAGCCTCGGGGGCCCAAGGGAAAAAAGCCCATTTCGGTCAAGTAACGTTCGGATTTAGGACCCACACAAAATCAACGTGGACCGTTAGATTTGGAGGGGAGAGATCGGGCGGCGATCAGTTAATGGAAATGCATGGACGGTAGTGGGAGGGCTCGGTGGGAAACTAAACGCAGTGATTTTAATTTAATTCAAGGTTAAGGTGGAGGTTAAGGGATCAGGAGTAATTATATTGGTGAAAGGTTTGACTTTTTAATTAATCGCAAATCGATTAATTTATGTTGCTTGTCGGGGTTTTATTTATAAAGATTATATTACAAACATCGGGGACGAGATATTAATATTAAAGGGATTTATTAAATACATAGGGGAAAGGGTTATTTTTCGGGAATTAATATATAAATAAAATTAAAAGTTAATATGAACATTGCGGAAAATGGATTTAGCATTAAGTACAATGTACATTTATAATTCATGCGCTTTTTATAAGCACATTATAACTTAGGCTTAAAGTATTTTTGAGGGTTTTTTAGGAAAAAGGGTTTACATGGGAGTAATTGCTTTCCCTTGGGAAAATAGAGTTTTAACCTTAGGAAAAAGGTGTTTTCTTGGGGGCAATGGCTTTTCCTTAGTAAAAATGGTGTTTTACCTTAGGAAAAGGGATTTTTTTTGGAAAATGAGGGAGAGTCAAGGGGGGTAATGTTTGTGGGGGGAATTTTAGTACTTAGGACCTATAAGTCATCAAGGTGAGGGTCCGGTCCCTCCAGACTTCAGAGAAATGCTTTGAGACCCTTTGACTTAAGATTTTGGGTACTTAAGACTTTTCATTGGAAATTAGTTAAGTGAAAGGTGTAATGAGTGAGGGAATTTAATCAATTGACTTTGTGGACTTGATGCATGTCCAATTTCTCATTAATACTTGGAATTTTCATGATGAGAGTGATAAATATGCTTTTGTCTTGTTGGGTGTACGACCAAAGTCCCACATTGACTAGAAGTTGGGAGGATCATGGGTATATAAGGATGGACAAATATCTCCATTGGTATAAGGCCTTTTGGGGTAAGTCCAAAAGCAAATCCATGAGGGCTTAGGCCCAAAGTGGACAATATCATACCATTGTGGAGATATGTGGTGTCCAGAGTTCTTACAAGTGGTATCAGAGCCAAGTTCCGAAGTTAGCCAAATGGATGAATCCTCAGAATGCCGAACGAAGGTGGTGGGCCCCGGTAATATCACGATGGGATCCATGGATGAGCTCGGTTAGACAAGAGGCGTGCTCCGGATTCTTCATGGACGTATCCTGGTCCCAACATGGTGAAGAGGAGTTGACCTGGGATAGAGCAAGCTCTCGAGGCAGGTGGTGTTCCATGTAAGGCGTGTGCTTCCAACGCATTGGAGCGGAGAATCCTGGTGTGTAAGAGAGTGGACAGGAATGGGATAATCGTTGAGGGGAGGCTCGATGGTCCTTTTGTTCGAGGGAAGGATTGTTGGATATACGATCAAAGTCCCACATTGACTAGAAGTGGGGAGGATCATGGGTATATAAGGATGGACAAATATCTCCATTGGTATGAGGCCTTTTGGGGTAAGTCCAAAAGCAAATCCATGAGGGCTTAGGCCCAAAGTGGAAAATATCATACCATTGTGGAGATATGTGGTGTCCAGAGTCCTTACATGTCTAACAATCATCACAATTCTGCAACCTTTCTACTACTTACCCATCTACTCATCCTACCATTTTTACTTCTCTTTATTAGGGTGCACTTAAGCTGGAAAACCCTTATCAAAACATTTTTCTTTTCTTTTACAATAGTAATCTAACTAAGTCTAACCTTGTTACATCCAAGGGCTCAAGTTAAACACTTGAGCTCCTTTTATTCACTCTACCAATCTACTTATCTACCAAGATTACATTGTTTGGTCATATTTTATTCTCTATCTATAAGCATGAAATAGCCAAGTTTAAACATTTTGACTATCATGGATTTTGGCAGAGATTAGAAGTTGCACACAATCATTTATTTTGTACAAAAAGTAAATAGTAGTGGCATTTTGACTTGCACACTTTCATGGTATTTTGTTTTTGGGGTTCATATTTTTCACTTTTTTGGACCTTTTCTTATTCTTTTTGTCCTTCTATTATTCTTTTAGGACATACCCTCTTTACATTTTTTAATTTTTTGAATATGGAAAAAATTTGTAGAAAGAAAAGGTATGTACATATTACAGGTTTAACCTCAGCCATTCAAAAAATTATGACTCCTATTGGTACAGGAACCTAACAGAGAGGAAACTCATGTGTATAATGGCCATGTACACCACAACATACACAAGGCTTGTTCATACGAATAGCCTTGTTTTGCTTGGGATGGCTACCCAGTCGTTGGTTGTTAGTGTTAGGCAGGTTCCCCTGGGATTCACTAGGATGGTTACCTTGATTACCTTGGTTACCCTTATTACCCTTCCCCTTATTCTTTTTCTTCGAATTTTGGGGATTGGTTGCACTTTGCTGCGCAAACACTTGACGGTGAGGGGGTGGTACCTGTTGGGGCTGAGGATGCATGGGAGGTTGCGGCACTAATGCTTGAGCGGTTGGAGCGCTCGACTGTGCATAAGGAGGAGAAATGGTTTGGTAAACAAGTTCGGGCCCTAAAAGCATGTTGCTTGCAAGAGGGACATGAATGTTAGAGGAACTGGTTCCCCCCTACGGATAGGCATAACTTTGTTGAGTACATGGTGAGGGATGTGAAAGGGTTCCAACGATACCGCCGGCGGTGTGAGATGCCCCCAATGCATTGGCACTTCTAGGACAGATAAGGTATGGAATAATGGTATAGACATAACCGGATTGCGCATAAATCAGGTCATATCTTAGAGTGGTTTGGATAGCTTCTTCCTCGATATGAGGAAAATGGGACGCGACATCTTTTCCAAGGGGTGCTAAAAGGCTCCTAAGAAACCAATCTAGATAAACATGGTCTTCGAAGGGTGGGGCAAGACATGTGCTCCTCCTTCGATGCCACTCTTGAACATGTTCTGAAAGGTGAGTGGCGAAGGACAAACAAAATGAGGTCAATAACTTTGTACCAGTGTCGTACCAGAGAGGTAACTGGAAATATGAGAGGAATGCTTTAGCAAGCGTCACAAAAACGGAATGAAATGAGTTGGGCTAGTGTACATACCATTTTGTAGCGTCTCCATTGAGCGTGCGTTGGAACAGCCGAAGACAAATGGAGTCATCTGTAATGGAGTTGTACGAACACCACATGTGGAAGGAGCAGACATGGTTGGTAGGATCCTCTCCCACATTACCCTCAAACTTTGGGATGTCTAAGGGAAGCTTAGTCAGCATAGCAGGCCAACCAGCATCATGGTGTATGGGATCATTTATCAACTAACTAATATCTGGTAGCCTTAACCCAGCCACAAAAGGGAGCATGGGGGCTACCAGAACAGTTCCTAAGACTATTTCGCTTGATGTGACCACCGAGATAGAACCAGAGCCAACACCAAGTTGGGTTCCTACACCAGCTATAGATCCAGGCATGGTGATGATATGCAGTGAAGCACGCTCGGAATCAGATGAGGAATCGGATGAACCAAGAGAAGAGTCAGTATGGGGACTCAGACGGCTGCGAACTCGAACACGACGGGGAGGGGCAATATGCCCAAGTGAAAACTAGGGGTGAAGGCTTAATAGTCTCCACGACAAATGCCTAGGTGGTGCAATGGTGGTAAGACACATGTAATACATAAATGGTGAAGGGATATCACAAATATGACTTTATCTCGATGAGGAGAGAAAAATTTATTATGTTAAGCCTTGGCTTGGTGATGTAAACCAAGCACCCTTTGCTTAAGGTGTGCTTCTGTGTGCAAGTGTATTGATTGATTAAGCCAAGATCTTGTTTGTAAAAAAATAAAAAATGTTGTTGAAAATAAATTGAAATTAACAACAGAAAATGAACAGCAAAACAATTAACTAAACCCCACCCAAACTGGGTTTACAAACACTATGCTGGTTAGTGGCTAAATCAACGGAAAACACACTAAAAATGTCAAGAGATCTAATTGTCGATGTGACTGGGATCAAGTGACACTAGGCTATTGGAAAGTGGTGTAGCAACAACAAAAAACTAGAGAGGTAGATTGCTGGAAAAATATAGGGAGATGGGTGAAACACCTAGAGAAACTGATGGGACCCTAAGGCCAATGACCAAGCAAGTTTAAATATGAAACTATGGGTGGTGACAACCTATCTTTACATATCTAAAATAGAAAGGTATAGATCTAGAAAATGTGGTTGAAAGTGCTGCAGAAACTCAGACTACTCACTCGGCTAAACTCCTCATATAAAGGTGGAAGCGCACTAGAAGCCCTGGGGGGCTAAATTCCACTTCGACGAGTAAATCAAGGTAGATCAAGGCCTAATTGCGATGAGATCAAGGTCAAACAACCCAACAGACAGCTCTCAGCAAAACCCAGAAACAGATCTGACAAAAACTCGGAAACCCTAAGATCGCAGGAACTGACCTGTTTTTAGGTGAGATCGCACTTTTTGGGATGGAAGGTGTGGTTTTCCCTCCAGATTTCGCTTTTTGGGCTAAAAAGTATGATTTCTGCTCTGTGATCCCCAATTGGCAAATCTCGAAAAAAATTGTCGCCTTTGTCGCAGCTAGTTCCTATCACTTGCAGAAAAGACCAGAAAGCTTGTGGAAGTCAGAAATTTAACAAATCTAGGGTTAAAAAGATAGGAAACATTAAGATACTTGAAAAATAAATTAAACCGTAAGCTGAAAACTAAAGGTCGCCCAGGTTTCTGGATTTGAAGTATAAAACCGAGCAGAGTCACCAATTTTGTTGTAGTGTTTTCTTCTCGAAGGTGTATGAAAAGAATCGACTTAATATTGTGGATGAAAAACAATATCAACAATATAAATGGTTGTTAAACATTATAGATCTATAGAAACGGATAGAAACAAAACCTGCCAAAGTCCTGATCTATGCCATAATCATAGTTAAACAAAAAAAAGAAACAGTAATAACTCCAATCATCCAATGGAAACCAAATATACAAAGAATAGATTTTATTATAACACCTGTGAAGGAAACAAATAAATGTTACCAATCCCCCTCTATGGGATGGTTTATGGGCTATCCTCAAACGTCTTCAGCTAGTGTAGAGTCTCTCTCCTCTATAATGTGTAAACCCAGCAAAAATATGGTGTGCAACAATGAAAATAATCAAAGTTACAACAGTGAGTGCAACAATGAAAATAATCAAAAGTGAATAATGAATGGAAAACCCTTCTATTTATAACAACATATTGAGTTATCCTCTAATAATGAGCAATAATAAAATATTATCGACCCCATTCTTGGAATAACCACATGGAATATTTTATTATATTTGGTTAGGAGGGAAAAGTATTTAAACTTTTGTTTAGAGATAATAAATAAATAAATGATTTTTTTATCATCTCAAGGAATTGGTTAAGGAATAATAAATAAATAAGGATTTATCTAATTATTCCTAAGGGATTTAGTCAAATTTGACAAAGAATAATAATTAGTTAGTGATTAATTAATTATTCTTAGAGGAAAATAAGATCATTAATGATTTATTTGTTTATTTGTCATGATTGGGTCAAATATTGTTGGGCTGAGGAAAAGGTATGTTTTCTCCTTGTAATATCTTAATTAAGCATTTGTCTTATGTGTTTATCTTTGTTTTAGGAATAAATATAGAAGAAACAATAACAGAAGCTGGGTAAAATCGATTATTAACAAATTGGATAAATATGGGCAAGAAAAACTAACTTTCACTATCTTTATATGCAGGGATATGGCTTGGATGATTGTTGTTCAAACAACAGAACAACAGTGGCCAGGAAAGGAAAATGACAGCGTCTTGAGTAGGAAGGACAGTGGAAGACCAGGAGGACCAATGCTATTCTGTGATGGAATCAAATCACGGGTTGTGAAATCCTCAAGATCCTGATCCTAAGGATTCACTTCTATCCATTTATTTTTCCAAAAGTTATATAAAGCCATGAGGCGAATTGAATAGCTAGTTAGGAATTTTGAGATTGTAACTATTCATTTTGGACACAGATACTTTCATCGTTGTGAAGTTGTAACTCTGTTATTAATTTTAATGAAGAAGATTGTGTTCCATAATCGTATTCTAAATATCTTTTAGCGGGTACTTCTGGAGACTTTGGGCCCAGTCGATAAGAGATCTACTACTTCAATTGTGTTATAATCATTTCTGTTTACTCTTATAATTGTTCATTACTGTTAGTCCATAAAGTTACCACTATTCTGATTGCTGTGAGGATTGATAATTTGGTTTGTGTTTGTTGTTCAGACAAGATTCTAGATTTAGTTGTGTGTTACATCTGGTGACAATCTTTATCGAATTGATTATGTTAATTTAAGCATTTGACTATTGTTCATTCTAAAGTAATATTATCATAGATCTCAAGGTTGTCGTTGATTGCTTTGATAAGATGTTTACATAGTTACTTGTTGTTCAATTGTTGTAGCTTTCCTTCATGTTAAATGAATTAGTGTCAATACCAGTTAGATTATTGAGAGTGATTCTTTCTACTTGCATTCTGATTCAGTTTCTTGTAGAATAGATTCAGTAGATTTGAGAATGCTCTAACAGTTTCTTTTAGAATTGTTTGGATTGAACTTAATATTAGTGATTACAACGATTCCAAATCAATGACCTCTGAATTCACTGCATATACAATGTTGACACTCTTGAAATAGACAGACTTACCCTGGGTTGATGATTAATGTAGGTATTAAGATTGCTTTTAAAAAAAGACATCTTAGTGCACCAACAAATATGACAAGGAATAGTAATTGAACAATGATTTAATTAATTATTCCTAGAAGAAAATCAAATAAATAGTGATTTATTTAATTATTCTTCGTGGGTTTAACTATAAATTACTTAACGAAGGTGGTTTATTAAGTAATTTCTCACATTGAAAGCAATTTTACTATGGTAAAATTGGTTTTACATGGTGTACTTCGATCCATCTAGTAAAATTGGCTAGATGATCATTTTTTTGGTGATAACACATTCATAAACACATATCCAAGACTTTATATGTCAAGGTTCTCTTTTATTTATAGACCTTATCAGGGTATTTATACCTTCTCTATGGAGATGCCATGGCCAATTCTTCTAGTCATTGGATGTTGATTTCCTTTTCTTATGTGACCATAGTTTCATCTTTCATGATCCCTTCTTTATTTCTTCTTATATTTCTCCCCGTGAACTTCCATCCATGGTTCCTTCATCTTTCTCAACTACCTCATATTCCATATGAGGACATATTATGTTGATTTCATCTTGTCAAAATGTGAGCCATGCCTTCATGCATCTTTCCAAAGGAAAATATTCCTTTTCTTTGATTATGCTCATGAGGTAGAGAATTTACCCATGTTGTCCACAACTATATGATGACATGACCTAATCTATCAAATATATACATATCTCTTTTCTCCTTTTGGTCATCTAGACTTCCTTCGACAACTTCCTTTCATTTTGACATGCTACACTTTTTTTTCACCATACCATCATCCTTCTAGACAATGAATCCCACATATTGTGGAATGATCAACGAGACACTTGCTTCTTCCAAGTAGAGGTTAACCTTCTAATGAATATTCCAATGGAGGATCTCGATTATCCTCATCTTACAAGTGTTCCTTCCTAATGATGATGATAAATGATGAATTATTTCTATCATCTATCATGCTAGATAACTTTCTTCTAACCATATGTGCTATTTATGCTTTCAATAAGGTAACTATCAAGAGCTACTTCCTTTCTATGATGCCTACTACAACCATGTAGACTTCTACTTTAGTTATCCTTTCAAGGTTCTACAATAATGTCATGATCTCTTACTTCAATTATATGATGTCGTCTTCTAATATGATGCATCCTATCATACTTGCAATGCTTCCTAGATTGATAGCAATCTTTTACCTTGGTAGAGGCCTTTTCACTTCCTACTTATCCTTTCTATAAAGACCTTAATAGTGAATATATATCCCTTCTTTCTTATATTTATGTTCATCGGGATCTTCTACTTCTTCGGTGATATGGGTTTCAATTATTTCTTTCCTTTTCCTGTTGTCCTTCTCGAGTTTCATATAATCTCTCCTGAAATTCCCATATTCCTGATATCCATAGAATTGGATCTTAGACATATCGATATTCTTCTTTTTATGAGGACCAAACTTCCCAAAATTTCCTTTTCTCTTAGCCATGGCAGAAAATGCTTGAGCTTTTTCATTTGATCCCACGTCAATTTTTTCTTTTAACTTGGTTTCTTTAATTTTACACAATGAATAGAATTCACTGAATGGGGTTGCATTGGTTGCTTCCTTCTTTTCGTAGATGCTTGATATGAAGTTTACCCATTCATCAAGTAGTGAATTGAGCACCACAGTGGTCATTTCTTTATCGAACATTATTTCCCCCTATTCTTGCATTTGGTCTCATATTTATGACACCCTCATAATACATGAGGCTATCCCTTCTTCCTTTGATACCTTCATCTGATATAGTTTCGTTCTCAAAGATATGACTTCTCTGGTGGTGCTTACGGAGAACAATTGTACTAACTTCTTGTAGATTTATTTTGATGTCTCCACCTTTTCAACATAATGTATTAGGGGATCCTTGATGGAATCTATAAGGATCCTTTGAGGCTATAACTTGAGCTTCTTCCTTTGTAGTTTTATTGATTGAACCCTTAACATGTCCAATGACTTCATTTTCTATGAGGATAAAATTTTTCCTCTTCTTCCACGCAAGGAACTTTGATGACCCAACCAACTTGTTTCTCTCCTTACAAAATGAATTCATTTTGATAGCATATCTAGAAATAAATATAGAGGTATTTTCTCGTAAAGTGAATATGCTTCTTGATGGTGATATCTTCAAATTGACTCCTTCTTGATTTTTATGATGATGTTGATAATAGAATATGCCTTCTTGATGAAGATGTCTTCCTTCAAGGATGCTTTGATATTGATCCTTGACTCAAGGAGAGGGAGATCCCCTTGATTCCTTGATGATGATGGTAGTGCTTCTTCTTGTTTCCCTTGGATGTGATCCTTCAAGATGCTTCAATGTGTAGTCCTCTTGAGTGGATGTCGGGTCTTTGAGGTCTTATATGATATTCCTTCGTTCAAGATGATGAGTGGATTAGTCCTTTGAGGATTTCCTTGAACTTGGCCCTTTAGTATCCCTTCTTGATGGTATGATGTCTTTGACCTTTCTTGATACTTCTTTTGATGGTCCCTCTTCAAGTTGCTTTTCCTTGTCTTGTCACTTTAGCTATAGTACCATGTTGAGAAATCTAGGGCTAGCAAATTAAGTGATTTCTCTTACTTTGATAATTTCTTCTAATGTATTTTTACTTAACTTCATTATCTTCTTCTTTCACTTAATTACTATTAGTGTTTTCTATCATCAAACAACTACCAAACAATAAAATCAATGAGACAATAAGACACAATATGTAGGCTATCATCCAGGGCAAAAACCTCTCCTAATGAGAGGAAAACCCACAAGAATTATTCTCTTCTTATAGAACTTCAATTGATGAATTACAAGACCTATGACCCTTGACCAAGACCCCTCCAAGACCAAGTCAATTTTCTCCTCGAAGCACTTTCTCAACCTGAGACAAACTTTCCTTATAGTAGCCTTCACTTTCTCTTTTGACCAAGAATTTTGACCTACAATATTGACTGAAACTTCAGCCTCTCTTACCTATAACTTTCAAGCTCATGTACTTTGCATGTGTGACAAGTTTGAGGTAATTTTAGACTTCTTCTTGACTTGTCTTGAATAGGCTTCCTTTCCTTGACAATTATTTTTGTACTTTCAGAGTTCTTTGACCCTTGATCCACCTTATGGACTTGAATGTAATTTTTCCCTTCTATATTTGAGAATGTGCCCTAATTACAGTCTGTACATGTGAGAGAATAACCCAAAACAAAACTTGAAATACTTTGACTTATCATTCCCTTTGTTCCCTTCCTTCTTCGCTTGATGTGAAACTCTTTCTTGTCATTAGATCAAACTTTTGTGATCTTGTTGGATGATCCTTGAATGAGGCCAAATGGTCCTTAAATAGGCTTCCTTTAGTGTCGTAATGAGCTAACATGTCCCTCTAGGTGATTCAACGTCTCATTTTGAAGTTTGACCTGATTGTAGCATCATGACAATGTCGTGGAGGGTGTTTTGACTCTACTTTGACTCAAATAATTTATTTTTACATCATGTAACATGCCCAAATGGTTCTTCAATACATTAAAATGAATCAATTAACTTGTAGACTAAATGACAATCTCTAGAAGCACTCAATGGGTGCTTTACCTAAAAATAATAACAATAATAATAACAAATTTATTTTATCTTTACATCAAATACATAAAATTATGATTACATATGGAATTATGAAGACAAAAACTATTTACATGTTTCATCATAGAAAACTATTTTATTATTATTTTCTTTAGTGGGAAATTGGCTGGCTTGGAGATTTGGTAATAGAGAAAATGTAAGAGTAGGGACTTATCCATTGGTAGGGTGCAGATATGCTAATAGGTATATTGTAAATCTAATTGATTGCCTTCAAGAGATTGGTATTTGTCACTTGGTGTTACACATTGTTTTATCACATCTAGGAAAATGATGCCAAATCTGGATCTTTCACCATCCGAAGAATTATTATCGTCAATCCCCAAGAATGATGGAAGAAATACCTCTTCATAAATTATAAGAATCTCATATTACATACCTTAAAAAACCTAATTTTGGAGACCATCGTAGGTGTCAGTATTACAACTTGCGACATCACACCTTGCATAATAAACGTGTTGTGATGTCGTCAGAACTTGCTTTCATAAAAATTTGGACGGTCTTCTTACATGGGTAAAAAATAAAAAAATGTTACGACGCTTCCATTCTAGAAGCCTTGTGAAGTTATTTTTCCAAGTGGTGAGGATATGGGCTCGAACTCCTACCATAATGGATCTCATCCCTACCATAATGGATCTCATCCCCTCCATTGTGGATCTAACTCCTACTTAAGTGGATCTCAAACTTCCATTCTTGGCCTACAAATACAATACACTCAAAGAAAAATGGGTTGGCTTTTTTACTCTTGAAACTATACTCTCACTATGTTGAAGTATTCATTAAAGGATTTTTAATGCAAGGTTGGAGTTGAGGACTATTGGGAGGAAGAAATCAACATCAAGGCTTTGGTTGTAACTCCCTCATTTTCCTTATTAATACAAATGCATATTTATTTCCCGCATTCATTGTTATGTTGATTGTTATGATATTCCTTGATCACTTGTTTAGATTATGTTAAATTATTTGTGTATCACGTGATTTGATCATTTATATGTTTGTTTCTTTCTAGATATTTTCTTGGATCATGGAGAATGATATCGAAAGCTATAACAAACAACAGGGAGGACAAGCATTTCAAAAAGGTATGAACCATTTATCCAATCCTACATCTATGATTTAATGGTAATCTAGGGAATGTTTATATGTATTTAATTGTTTTCTTCTAGTGTTTGGTTTCTGAACCTAGGGTGATCGCTCTTGATTGTATGGAGCCAATATTGTTCCACTGGTGTTCAATGTAGGACTCATCCATCATGATGAGACCGAACTTCTCCTTCCTGGGGTTCATTAAAAGTACTTCATAGGACTCATTCGAAGAATGAGCTTATACTCTGAGCATATGTTATCCTCCTCAAGCTTGAGTAAAAATAAAGAATTACTTTCCAAGAATGGTGGGGGCAATTGGGAAAGAGATGTATAAAATATTTATTTGAAAAGGTAGAAAATCACTCTTTAACATGACACTATGTCATTCTTCATGTATGGGTTTGGAAATCCAATTATTTCTCTAATCGATCATACCTCATTTAAAGTATTCATATTGGTCTTTGGTTTTGTTTTGAGTCAAGTGTTTCCAAGTCATTATAGTGTCATCAATATTTTGAAGAGAATTTTAACCTAAGTCAAACCATTTTGTAATCCTTAAAGCCTTCTATTATGTTGGGCATCCCTGAGTCAGTCCTAAATCACTCTTGTTTTTTTCTTTAAAAATTGATACATGTTTCATCTTGTTGATGAGGGATACCTCTAGTCCCTCCTACGATGAATCACTTCCCATCGACTTCAGCACATTATCTAGGAAGTTGATTTAGAAACCCCTTTTAGTACCTTGGAACTTGCATGCCTAAATTGTAGGTCTCCTTGCTTTCAATGATAGGTTTATAGAATTAACCTTTGATCAAATGATTCTATGGGTGTTTGACTTCAAAACACTTATTCACACCCCATAGAATGTACTAGAGTAACTTGATGGCCATTGTCATTATTGGTGGTTCCTCTTGCATCCATTAATGGTTCTCATCTAATGGCAGAAGTGTCCTCAGACACGTAATTTTATTAATCAGAAAAAATAATTACATAATTGATTTTGCAAGAGTTTACACCCGAACAACACAAACACTCTTACAATGAGCTATTTATAA
>APFE031079475.1:5993-27766 GCA_000404065.3 Pinus taeda | reverse complement strand
TTCTGACTTGTTCTTCAAAAAGTAAACCCAAGTCATTCTGCTGAAATCATCAATGAATAGTAAGAAATATTTGCAACCACCAAATGAAGTTTGTAGTGGACCACAAACATCATTGTGAACTAGTTGTAGCCGCTTGTTTGCACGCCATGAACTTGTTGGAAAATTTTCTCGATTTTGTTTGCCATAAATGCAAGCTTCACATTTTGCATTTTCCCTTTTGAATGTGGGAAGTCCTTTAACCATTCCTTGTTTCTGCAATTGAGAAAGACTCTCAAAATTCAAATGTCCAAATCTTACATGCCATAGTCTTATAGGTGAAATACGTGTAGTCACTACCCCTGCAAAATCAGAATGCCTTGGAATAACTGTCCCTTTCATCCGTAACAGTTTTCCATCTTCATAACCTGTCATGTCTGTTTTCAAGTTCTGTTTGACTGAATTGATCTTGACTAAACCATCTTCCATAATCACCTGATGTCCTGCTTATCGAATCGTGACTAAAGAGAGCAAATTTTTCTTAAAACTTGGTACACACCATACATTGGAAATCATTTTTTCTCCAATGCGAGGGAGAAAAACTTTAACTGCTCCTTTTCCATAAGGATTATGTTTCGTATCATCAGCAAGAAAAATGGAATTAAGTTCGCAATCTTGAAAATTCCAAAAAAAATCACGTCGACAAGTCATGTGCTGATTTGCCCCTGAATCCAAGATCTGGGCATCTTCATAGTCACTTCTAAGATGGGATGAAAGTTGTGATGCTGGTGAGGAAGTAAAAACATATTCTGAGTTATCATAATCTTGATCATTTGCAAATTGCGTTGAATGCTGCTGAAACTTGGGAATTTTATTAAGTGAAGTTCGACAATCTTCAGCATAATGGCCAACTTTGTTACATCTTCAACACACAATTGACTTAAGTCTCTTCCTCTTCTTGAAGATTGTCCTCTGCCTCTGCTTTGACTTCTATGTTGAGATTTTCCTCTACCTTGATTATTGTTCACTTGTCCTTGAAAATTGCCTCTTCCTTGGTTGTTTCCTCTACCTTGAAAATTACTCCTTCCTGAGTTGTTGCCTCTGTTAAAGTTGCTTCCTCTGCTTTGGCTTCGACCTCAAATTTGTACATTATGTGCTGCTTGATTCTGATTCCCTCTGCCTCTGCCTCAAAAACTATCTGCTGATGATTTACTAGTGTTGGACTCTGTGAGAAAAACATCTTCACCAACTTTCTTCTTCTTCCCAAAAGTTTTGTCATGTTGAGTCAACATTTCACAGAGTTCATCAAACTTTAGTTTCTCTAATTTCCCAGTTACTTGGAGTCTCCAAAAAATGCGTGTAGGAAGAAGGAAGTCCAGCAATTACAATTGTGACCATAAAGCTATCATCAATTGCGAGAAAACCAGCATTAATAATTTCCTGCCTAATATTCTTAAGTCTTGAGATATATTCAAGAACATCACTGCCTTCAATTAATTTTTGTTGCAACAATTTTAATTTTAGATCAACTTTCTTTTATTCAAGCTGAGTATCAAAGAGGTCTTCAAAAAATTTCAAAGCAGACCATGCATCTATAGCATTTTCTCTATGGACATACATTTCATCATTCACAGAAGATTTAATAAGAGCTAAGGCTTTAGCATTCTTGACTTCCCATTTTGCTAGTGCAGCTGCATCTGTGGGTTTATTTGGCTTAACATCTCCATCACATATACCCTGCCATAATTCATTGTAAATGAGAGTGCTTTCGATGAGACGATGCCAAGTTTTATAAGATTTTGTGCCTTCAAGTTTGTCGGAATTAGAAAACAAAATAATCAACTTAGACATTGTAGTGTTAAGACTTCACACCACCAATTAAGCTCCAAAAAACTCAAGATGTGCAACACAACAGCAACACACGACGCAAAAAACGAACTATTGGGGCTTGGCCTTGACCCTTGAATAGTCGTCAAAACAGGAGAAAATTGACTGAGCTTTGCACTTGGCTCTAGTCAATTTCTCAAATTTTTACAAGGCAACTTTCAAAATTTTACTTTTACAATGATGCTTTTACACAATCTGGTAAAAAAATTACCCCCCCTCAAAGTAAAATTACTTTGAGTTACAATGTGATGATCCCAATTGAAAAATAAAAAATAACTTCTTGAAAACAAATTACCCAACACACCTTATCTCTCCAATTTACAAACTACAAATAAAAATCTCCTTATTACTCCCAAATACAAATAACCCCTCACACCTTAGTACTCCAGAAAAAATCATAATTTACAAGTACACCTTATTACTCCACAAGTTTACAAAAAATAAATTCCCAAAAATTTCAAAATCTCACCATATCTCTCAAAATTAAAGATATTCCTTATCTCTCCAATAAACTCTTCCACCTGCATGATTCTTCAAAGAAAAGTATTGACTCTGATAAGATCAAAGAATTTCTGACAAATTCTTATCCATGGGTGCCACCAACACCAAAGGAATTTGTCACCGACCTTTGATTGAGATCTCTTCATGTCATGCATTCTGGAATTGCGACGGGCTTTTCTTCATATCTTTAACAGAAAGGAATCACTATGAAGCAATTTGTGGTTCTGGTGCTCATGTTACAGTGTGCTTGCATTCTCAGCGAACAGAGATTTCCTACAGAATCGATCGTGGGGCAAAAGCAGTGTTCGCTGGAGTTGACAGTGTGGCTTCTTCTACTGAGTACATTGGCTTCACGCTACTTGCTAGCTGGCTTCAATCATTAAAAAAACTGTGTAAAATGTGGAACATTACGTGGTCATTTTTACTATATGTAGTCACAATTCCGTGAAAAAATTTCGTGATCTATTGATCTATAGCAACAATTTTGTGCAACGATTCTGTGATTTATCGACTGCATAGCATTGGATCATCATACAACTGCCTTTTCTCTCTCTGTCAGACCACCAATTTCTCAATTCATCCGTCATACCATTTGAAATGCATTAAATACCAGTGTTAGAGGGCTCTGCTAAATTTATTTGGCTGCCATGGCGGATTTGATGAGCAGCGACAACCAGTGTGATACTCTAGAAGGTATTGAGCAGGATGACGTTGAATCACGATTTCTGTTTGGCACTCCACTTCTCCTTTAACATTCAAGGTCATGACAAAGGCATCACAGAGAGAGTATTTTCATATAATGATGGAAATGCGTGGATTAAACAAACAAACAAAAAAGGATTGGTTGTTTTCACAAGTGGTTGTTACACTTTTGGATGCAACAAACAATCTGAGTTTGAGCACCAAGATCTCAATTTATTTTGCAAATATGTTTATGTAGGAAGAGGGAAAATGATGTGTAAATGCAACCGTGGTATTGGCAGAAGCAGAGATTTGAAAGGAAATTAAAAGGTTTAAGTAAAATTCCAAGTTAAATAATCTATGGATCCATAACCATGATTTAAAAAATCAAATTTCTTTTCCTATTTAAAAAAAACTGGATAATTTGCATACCAATCATTTTTTGACCAATTCAATGGAGTTTTCCAAAAACCTTGTAGAGCTGGAATCTCCTCTTCACATCCACTGCAACATTATTGGAGCTCTGATACCACAATAATGGCAGAAGTTTCCTCAGACACGTAATTTTATTAATCAGAAAAAATAATTACATAATTGATTTTGCAAGAGTTTACACCCGAACAACACAAACACTCTTGCAATGAGCTATTATAAGCTCCATATCCTAACTACCTCTAATTATGGATCACTTATTAAATAACAAGTGTCCATTTACAATAAATTCTATTCAAACCAACTAGCTAACAAATCTCCTAAAATAGAGGCTAAGATACGACACATTTGGAGAGCCATATCTAGTTACAACAATATGCTAATTCTAAAAGTCTCCATTAAATAATTAAACATTCTAGAATAATAATTATTAATTTAATATCTTAAATTAATAATTATTTTATTATAATTTTATAACCTATGATAAAATTGTATTTTTGGATCATCTAACATCATCACTGACCGGTAATCATATGGTTTCTTCCATGTTCAACCTCAAGACATTTATTCACATTGGTAGATTCATACTACATGCTAGTAGAGATGAAGACCCTAGATGTTTTTTGATATATCTAAGTTGCGTGGAGTTTTGGATATTCATTACTATAACATAGATCCATGATGTATGTCTGGTGGGCATGACTTCGCTTTATTGACATGAATATTTGTACATTTCCGTACTTATGATTAGAGTTACTTGTATTCTGAGTATGAGAATGCCTACCTCAAAGATGATCATATGATGATATTGTATTGTAATACCTTGATTGATGACTTGCATGTTTCCAACCAGGTGTTCCTTGATTCGAACCTTTTTCATGATAAAGCACTTCAATCATTATATATTTTATGACTTTTCAGTTTAGGGAGGATTTTATTACACATCATTTTATCGCATCTAGGAAAATGATGCCAAATCTGGATCTTTCTCCATCTCAAGAAATATTGTCATTAATCCCAAAGAAATATGGAAGTAATAACTCTTCATAAATTATAAGAATCCTAGATTACAAACCTTAAAAACCCTATTTTATGAGATTGTCACAGATGCCAGTATTACAACCTACTAAATCACACCTAGTTTAATAAATGTGTTGCAATGTCATTGCAACTTACCTTCATAAAAAGTGTGACGGTCTTCTTACATGGGTAAAAATAAAAAAGCTTACAAAGCTTCCATTCTAGAAACCTCGTGAAGGTACCTTTCCAAGTAGTGAGGATATGGGCTCGAACTCCTACCATAAAGGATCTCATTCCTACCATAATGGATCCCATCCTCTCCATTGTGGATCTAACTCCTACCTAAGTGGACCTCAAAGTTCCATCCTTAGCCTACAAATAAAATACACTCAAAGAAAAATGGGTTTCCTCTTTTACTCTTGAATCTATACTCTCACTATGTTGAAGTATCCATTAAAGGCTTTGTAATGCAAGGTTGGAATGAGGACTATTTGGAGGAATATATCAACATCAAGGCTTTGGTTGTAACTCTCTCCTTTTCCTTATTAATACAAAGGCATATTTCTTTCCCAATTTCATTATTATGGTCATTGTTATGATTCCTTGATCACTTGTATAGATTTGTCAAATCATTTATGTATCACATGTGTTATAGGTCATTTTTTCATGTTCAAACAAATGGCCCTAAACCCAGGTCTATCATCATCCATTTGCACTTTGGAATCATCCCTTGCAAACCCAAAAGCAATCCCTTTATAGAAGTTACAAGAATCCTGCATTACATTGGTTGAAAACCCTAGTTTAAGGCCTCATCACACTTACTTTCTTGAAAAAATATGATGGCACGGGTTGCACACATGAAAACTGCATCGATCAACACAGGTTTCTTTCACAAAAAGTGTGATGAGCACCTAGAAATGAGGAAAAATAATTTTGAAGTTTCTCTCTCTATAAGCTTCAAGATTGGTTTTAACTATTTACCATTGGATCAGATCTCGAACTCCTACTATTGATGTATTATCTCTTATCTCCTAGAAATTACCTCCCTCTAATGTGGATCTAAGCCCTAGAATGGTAAATCCAAAACAACCTCATTTACTCTATCAATGCAACTACTACCATTAAGTCTAGGTTGGATTTTGGAGAATTTTATTATTCCCTTATGCTGCTCATTTGTTTCTAGAGGTTCATAATCCATCCATGTGCTTTATGTGTGATTGAAGGCTTACCATTGTGGAAAAAGAAGGAAAATATAGTTCGGAAAGATTCACAAAGTCAAGGCCTACAAGGGTTGTATTCTTTTCCTATCATTATTAATACAAAAGTGCATTGTTTCTCCTATATATTATGTCTTGTTAATGCATATGTAGAACATGAATCCTTGACTTCTCGTTTAGAATTGTTTGTATATGTTATTTTGTGTATTTGGTTCTCTTTCTTGTTTTGGATGATCTTCTAGTTCCACTTATAGAAATTGGAATTGGAGTTGGAGCTAACAAGTAAGGAGAAGGATGAAGCTTGCATTGGATTCCAAGTAGGTATTCCTTCCATATTTCAAACATATCTAAGGAAAGCATTTCAGTTTTGTCCTGGTTGTTTCTAGACGAAGCCACTAGGTCTAGGGAGATTGCTTATGTCTGTAGAAGGAATTTATCCACAAAACAACATTCTTTCATAATTTGTATGTGTGTGTCTTTGTAAATATTTTCTTAGATCATCGAGATCAACATCAAAAGATATAACAAAAAACAATGAGTACAAGCATTTCAAAAAAGTTATGAACCATTCATCCAATTCTACATATATGATTTAATGGTAATCTAGGGAATGTTTCTATGTATTTGATTGCTTTTTTCTATTGTTTGGGTTTCTAACCTAGGGAGATCGCTCTTGTCCGCAAGAGCAATTTTTCCACCAAACACTTGGTTTGGGAAACATATCTAGAACTTACAAACATATGACAATGAGGCTTGAAAAATTAAGACTCTCTTCACCTATAAGGAATGCAAGAAGAGCAGTGGAGGGTCTTTGACAATTTATTCACAACATCCTTTGCAACAAGAAAACATAATGTAGGTTAAAATTGGAATGTGGTAAAGATAGAAAGGAGTATTTTTCCTTGAAAACAATAGCGCTTTTGAAAAGTATTGGTGGAAGGATGGACAACTCTTCCTTTGCATATTGTATAAGATTGCAAATCCAACTTATAGGTCTTTTGAAGTGAGTCACGAGATGAAGAACTAATAATTGTCATCATGTGTGCCTTCCATGTGCTATGCATGTAATGAGAGATATGATGAATGGAGAATGAATGAATGTTTTATGGAACCAAGACACATAATCGATGTTCTTGAGAATGTGCCAAAATGCAGTTCCAACCAATCCTTCCCCAATACACTTTCTAAGTTGATTATCAAAATCTAGGCACATGTTGTTTCTCTTTGTGGCATTGTTCCATGATAATGCTAATGCCCTCTAGATTAAAATGATGGACTTTAATATTTATTATTTCAAAACATGTGATTGTGTGTATATTATGATATGTGTGTCATAGAAATGATAAGAAACCAATAATTACAGTCCACTTCGAGGGGGAAACCTCCTTATACAATAAATACAATGAACAAGATAATATTGGTTATCCTAAGACTAGGTGTCCTTATTATATATATAAGAGACAAAGGATACAATTATAATAAAATGGAACCATGAGAGGTTCTAGCCTACATAACAATATAATAATATAAATTTAATCACTCAATATCTAGGGCTTAATAAGGGGTTTTTGGGTTAACATTGGGTTTATATAGGGCTTAACATGATCCTCCCCTTCAAATAAATTTTGTCCTCAAAACTTGACTATCTTTGGGTGTTTTTGCATGAAACACTCATCTTCCCATGTTGCTTCTTCCACCTGTAGGTTCTTCCATTTGATGGCCTACTCAGTAATTTCTCGATTTCTCAATTGTTTAGTCCTTGTTTCCAAAATTGTTTTTGGTCCTAGTATTATTTTCCCTTCTTCATTGATCTTTGTTAGAAGATTTTGTACTAGGATCTTATCACTAATGACCTTATTTAAGCAAGAAACATAGAATATTATATGTACACGTGAAGATGGAGGCAGCTCTAATTTGTAGGCCATACTTCCAATCCTCTGCAACACCTTATAGGGGGCATAATATCTTGGAGCTAATTAATATTCCTTATTTTTTCCTTGAGGGACATCTATTTATATGGTTGTATTCTCATAAATATGTAATCCCCCACTTCAAAATCCCTTTCATTGCAATGTTGCTTTGCTTGTTGTTTCATCCTATTTTGTGCCATAACCAATTTTTCCTTCAATAATTTGAGAACCTTTTGGTATTGGATGTTGTCCTCTATACTTGAGACTTTATAGTAACTTTCAAAGGTGGTGTGATGGATGGAGGACGATATCCAAAAAGTTCCATAAATGGTGACATTTTTATGAAGTATGAAAGGATTTTTTGTACCACCATTTTGCCAAGGGAAACCATTTGACCCATTTTATTTGTTTATCAAATGCAAAGCAATGTGTATATCCTTCTAAATATTTATTAACAGTCTCAATTTTCCCATCATATTAAGGATGGTAATATGAGTTGTAAGCCAATTCAGTACCCAACCAAGAAAATAATTCACTCCAAAAATTTCCAGTGAAAATTGGATCTCTATCACTTACAATAATCTTTGGTATTCCATGTAGCTTTTAGATTGTTTCCATGAATGATTCTACCATAGTACTTTCTTTAAGAGGATGAGAAAGAAGTGGGAATTCTTTGTCATTCGATCTATCACTACCATAATGACACTATTTCCTTCAAATTTAGGTCAAACTATAATAAAATCCATTGAAAATTATTCCCATCGCTAGGTTGGTATGGATAATGGTTGAAGGAGCCATTGGGTATTGATAGTATCTCATTTTTTTGTTGTCTTACCATACATTCCACCACAATTTTTTGCACATCTACTTTAGGACCTTCCCAAAAATATATATTTCTTGATCCTATGATATGTCTTAAAAAACAATGAATGTCATCCTACAGAAGAATTATGTAATTCCAATAGGAACTTCTATTTGAGTTAGGAAATTTTACATAAGTATAAGTAATATTGATATAACAAAAAATCATTTTTCCATGTAAAAGGTCTATATTGCATCAGGTTCCTCCTGATATTCTTATCTTGTTTCCATTCTATCCTTCCCTCTTCCACCCAGTCAGATTATGGAATGGAAATAAAACATAGTAAACCATTTGTGTCTTCCTATTTCCTTGAGAGTGCATCTGCCACAATAATTTATTTTCACTTTTTTGTAGATAATTTCAAATTCATAACCCAACATCTTGGTGACCCATTTTTTTTTTCCTTCTGAACATAGTCTTTTCTCCAAGAAGTACTTCAAACTATTATGATTTTTTTTTTACTTTGAAGTGTCTTCCTATTAGGTATGAATGTTATTTCTTAACTGCATGTAGTATGGTCAACATTTCTTTTTCATATATGGGTTTGAGTAAGTTCTTTCATTTAATTTTGCTACTTTCAAAGGCAAGGGGTCTTCCTTCTTGCATCAAAATTGCACTAATGCCATGGCCTAAGGCATCACACTCCACAATAAAAAAAATTTTGAAGTAAGGTGTATCTAAGGCAGGAGTTGTACACATAGCCTCTTTGAGTTCTTCAAATACTTTGGTTGCTTCTTTATTCCAACAAAATTCTCCATGCTTCAATATTTTTGTTAGAGGTGCTACTATTTGACCATAATTCTTGACAAAATTTTGGTAATATTATGTCAATCCTAAGAATCCTCTGAGTTTCTTCAATATATTTTGGATTGATCATTCCCTCGTATCTTTTATTTTGTTAGGATCCACCTTAACACCGTGTGATACAATATGACCCAAATATTCCACTTCTTGAACCCAAAAGGCACAATTGGAAGGCTTCGTGTATAGTTGTTTCTCTTCCAATAGTGTAAAGACCTTGTCCACATGTTTTACACACACTTCCATAGATTTGTTGTAAATTAGTATGTCATCAAAAAATAATAAGACAAATTTTCTAAGGGTTTGAAACTAGAATTCATCAAGCTTTGAAATGTTGAAGGTTCATTTGTAAGTCCAAATGGCATAAGAAAAAACTCATATGACCTTCATGTGTTTTAAAGGTTTTTTTGGGAATGTCTTCTTTCCCCATTCTAATTTGATAATATTTAGAATGAAGATAAAACTTAATAAATAAAATTTCTTCGTGTAATTCATCATGAAAATTCATCAATGACAAGAATAGGACACTTATCTTTGGTTGTCATTTTATTGAGTTGTTTGTAGTCTGGAAACATATGCCATGAACCATCATTTTTTATAACCATCGCCACTAGTGAAGATAAAGCACTCTGGCTAGGATGAATGATTCCTGCCTTTAACATTTCTTGAACCATGCATTGAGTATCACTATTTTGTCCATGTAGATATCCTAATGTTAGGTGGTACACTTCTAGGTTGCAAATTAATAGCATGGTCTTGTTCTTGAACAAGTGGAAGATCCTTAAGCATTTCTCAGAATACTTTAGCATGATTGTTGATAACTTTTTCAAGATCCATTGGAGCGGAGGATGGATATGTTTGAACATCTAATGAACACAAATGTGAAACTACACCTTGATGTCCCTTTTTTAGAGATTTTGTCGTGTTATTAGAGCTTATCAATTTACTGGATTTCCCTTGGATATCTCTAAGCTCAATTCCCTTTCCTTCTAAAAAAATTATTTTGAAAAAAACTTGGAAATTAAGGGCCAATGTTCCCAATGATTGTAACCATTGGACCCCTAATACAAGATTATCAACACCCATTTAGATTGAAACCATGGGTGTAACCAAGAAATACTCTAACCAAGAAACACTCCCCCATATTTAGGTTAATCTTATTACACTTCCCTTAAAAGTTTATGGTACCACCATTTGCAATCATCACTTGAAATTTTGGTGTCAGGTATACAAAGCAATTAAGAATATTTACCAATTTGTAATTGATGAAGTTATGGGTACTACCTAAATCAATCAATATTGTTACATTTGTCTTTTATATGTCCTTCTATCCTAAGGGTTTGTGAAGGACCGATGTCATCAAATGCATGACAAGAGTTTGTTGGAGTAGTTTCTTCTAGGTCTAGACCTTGAGGATTTTCTGTTGAAAAGTGTAACTAGGTTAATTCTTCATAATTATCATTGTACTTGTATTAATATGCATTTCATGTAAAAACAAAAAGAAGAAAAAGAAATTATTAGTATTATTATTTTCTAGTCAAAGCATGTTCATGCTTCTAAGGTTTATTGAGTCAAAGAATTCTAATTGAGTTAAAGTACTTTTTGAAGTTCTTGTAAAGAAAAAGGAAAAGTTATTTTCAAAATGTAATTCGGGTCAATTCACCTCAAGAAGCCAAGTCATCCCTCTAGGATGACAATTTGGCTCACTCAAAAGACGTGTCTTTTCACATATGAAAACAAATATATATTTCCATGCATCCTCCACCAAATGGAAAGAAATTTCTTGTGCTTTTTTGTGATGAGTTCTGAGGTAAATATATGTGAAGTTCATAAGTTACATTCCTATGAATACTTGCAAGTTCCTAAGGCCATGTGTCTGAGATAAATGTGATTTTCCTGTGGTCAATTTATGAGATAAATGTGAGTTCTCTATGGCAAATGAACTGAGATAAATGTGAGTTCTTTGTGGTAGATGATCCAATATAAAAGAAAGTTCTATGTCGCACATATTCTAATATTGATGCAATTTATTGTTAATGAGATTGATGTTATCACTTGTGACTGAGATTGATGGATTCTACCATGATGACGCAAAATTTGGAGGGCTTGACTTGGCATCTTGGGAGGTTGGATTCTTGTATTAGTCTTGGGTCTTGGGTTTCTCACTTTCATCTGATTCTATAAGAAGAGAAGTTGGTCTATTTTCCCCCCTGTGGGGTTTTTCCCTAACTTGGAGCCTACATCTTTGTGTTCATTGCATTTTGTGATCTTCAAGTTTTATGTTTTGTTAATTGTTTGAGGAAGAGAATAAAATTAAAGAAATAATAAGTCGACAAATATACACAAGTAATTATTAAGTAAGATAAATCAACCCTAGTTTGCTAGCCTATTGGTTTCTCAATAGCTTCCACTTCTTCATCTTCTTCATCTTCAGAGTGTATGTAAAATAAATTTTTCTCACTGAATTTATGACCTTTACTATACTTGTTGTCACAGTTAAAACGTGATCCCTTTACTCTTCTTTTATCCATTTTTTGAGGATTCATCCATGTTGGTTTGGAAATGGAACCTGAATTTCTCTATAGTTATTAGTGAACAATTTTCTAGTGGCCATATTTTTACTTTCAACTTTCCTTTCCATAATGACAGCATGATCTTGAGATTTGGGTTCAAGAAGCACACCTCATGTTGGATGGTTTCCTCTAAAGTACCCATAAATAGGTATAACAACTTATCCTTTGAAATATTGTTTACTCTGAGACTCAACTTTTGGAATTGTTGAATGTGCTTTGTAATATGACCTTTTGTCTAAGATTTATAATTAACTAAACAATGTGTTGCTTTTAATATCCCCATAATGTGTTATCAATTCATCTATAAAAATGGACCAAGATATAATAGAGTCCTTTTTTTATTTCATTAAGACATTGATACCATACATGTTGGTCTTGTTCAAACATGGATATGATATTTACCCTTCGTAAGGATGCCACTTGGTGTAGATCAAATTATTTCTCCATTTGAAATATCCATGTTATAGTATATTTAACATCAAATTCCTCATATCAATATTCGAAGTGTAGAAGTTCCTTGGTGCTGACTTGAAGCCCTGATGATGTGAATCTAGGATTGAAAATTGATGATTATGGTTCTGTGATTCAAAATTTGTGCTCTCCAATTGTGGTAACACACTCCCCGTATGATATTGATTCTCAAAAACGTGTTTGTCCTTATGTTGATGGCTTCCTTGGGTCTCCATATCCCTTTTAGGAAGCCTCTCCCAAAGAATATTTTCCATGGCAGTCATGGATTTTTGTATATTTCCTTATTTTTATTCATCTTCTTTTATATTCCTTCCTTCTTTGCATTCATCTTCATTTCTATTCCTTTCTTATTTTCATTCATATTATTTTCTATCCCTTCATTATTTTCATTCATCTTCTTTTACATTTATATTTTAATATTTTCATCAGAACTTGAGAAATCCACCTTTTTAATATACTACCATCCAGTGCATTAATTTTCTTCTCTAATTGAGATAACCTAAATTCTAAGTATCCACACTCTTCATGAGTTAAGGATAAGCCTTCACTGGATTTAATTGGTGCATTATCTTTCTTTGGAGACATTTTGGAAAATAATAACCCTCTTCTTTATTACAACAAAAAAAAGAGTGGATCTTCTAATGAATAGTTAGGTCAATAGTAAGTTACGTACCTTAATTTGGAGAATATCAGAATAGTTGAAGATTTATTGATATATCACTAAGATTTGGGGCCTACTGAATCTATAAAAAGAACTTTGATACTTTGATATGTATTTTTTACAATTCCGAAGGTGTGAACTAAACTTGATGTGCCAATTGAAATGGTTATGGTAACTTTCCCATAACTTGCTTATTTTTTGGCCTCTTCCCATCAGCAAACTTGTACAGTGTCCCACATTTCCAATTCTTAAAATATAATTATAGCTCCTGTATCTAAGGTACTTCTATATGTCTCTTGAAATTCCCATATATTTCACAGTCCGAAAATTTCCAGACAAGAAGATATAGCCAAAATACCAAGTTGACATGTTTATAATTTATTTCATGACTAATCACAAACAAAAAACAAAAAACAAAAAAATTATAGCAAAAATTCTAAACTGACATATTTGAGACAAAATTTAAGAGCATTAAGAAACCATAATTTACTTGGACCATATCTCTGAAAATATAGTGAATCAAGATATAAAACCTGAACCAAATATTTACTAGGATGTCTTCTCATATTTCTCCAATTTTAACTATTTAAAACCTCCTAGAAAGGAATTTATAGCAAAAAATCCATGATGACATGTTTGAAGCAACAAAACCCTAGGATGAAAAGCTTTGATACCAAATTTTATGATCATTTCACCCTAAAAGTGATCATAAATCAATAATTACAATCCACTTACATGGGGAAACCTCCTTATACAATAAATACAATGAACAAGACAATATTGATGAACCTATGACTAGGTCTCCTTAATATATATATATATATAGGAGGCAAAGGATACAATTATAATAAAATGGGACTGAGGTGTTTTAGCCTACATAAAATAATAATAATAGAAATGTAATCACTCAATATCTAAGGCTTAATAAGGGTTGTTTTGGTTAACATGGGGCTTATATAGGGCTTAACAGTGTATTATATGTATGGATAGAGCAAAAGACTTTGACATGTTTTAAGGAATAATAATTATCGAATACCAAGTTAGGACTCAAAGTCCAATCCATTGACTATCCAACCTCAGACCTTCCTAGATATCCTATATAATAAATCTTAATTCCCTAGTGTCACTTGATGCTTTGCATTGAAATTGTCAATTTTTTTTGTGGCTATCTAAATTGGCACAATTTCAACACTCACTCGTAGCCTTTTTGATGTAATTCTTCCAATTTCCATTACTTCCTTAATCATTTTTCATACATTATTACCCTATTCCTGGTGTAGGTGTGAATGTCTTTTTCGCCACTTTTACACTTATTCTTATGCATTATGTTGTGAATTGTCATCTTTCATACTAACATTGTCATACATGAGAAAAAGTCAGTGGCTTTAACTCCACAATAAGTGTTGTCAGCTAACACATAAGTGTTGAAACTCCTCGAACCAAGGTAAGCAAGTGTCACAACTCCCCACCATGCTATTTTGAACATCTACTCTACAAGTCATTTCATAAAACACATGGTGACATCTAATCTACAAGTCATGAGTGCATATTTAAACATAAGGGTAGGATACTTATCTAAGAATTGTCAAGAAGGTTTAATTCCCTCTCATAATAGCTACAATATATATTACCTCATGCATTCATTAACCATTTGTCAACAAATCAAAACACATCAAGAGCCATAGCCAATATACAAAATATAGCCAATAAATGAACAACATATACACTATGATAAAATAGCCATCAAAAACACATAATTACAAGTACAATTACTCTTTGAAATACAAGAGGAGAAGAGCTCTTATTAACATATGTAAATTCAACCAAGTCAAGGACTTCCACGCACCACCCAACCATAGATTTGGCTGAACCAAATCTCTCTTTTGGTCAATCACCCTCGTGCCATATTCCAAGTATGAATGTGGGGTCTCATGGAATAAACTAGACATAAACAAACTAGGGCTTCTAGAGGTGAAACCACCTCAACCCTCAACCTATGATTCCACCTCATGGTCAGACATCACTAACACCAACCAGATTGGTCCCTACCTAAGTTGTCTAAGGCTCTAGAGGGTGTGTCCCAACTGTGGCTCTAGGAACTAATAACTCAACCCACAACCTTCCAGGGCTCCAAAGCATTTGTCCAACAAAGGCCCCAGGACTAGTGACTCGACCCACCAAGGGATCCAAAGTGTTTGTCCAACCAAGGCTCTAGGACTAGTAAATCAACCCAAGTTGGTCCAGTGCTCCAAAACATTTTGTCCAACCAACAACTCCAAGAACTAGTAACTCAACCCACATCCATAAGGAACCTAGGCACCAATCAGAAACAACAAGTGGAGAACCCACAACACCATAGCTATCCAGGAAATGGAAAGGTTAGGCAAAACCACTGTCAATCCAGGAAATCCTCCATGCCAATGACAAATCATAACCAATAACCACATGCATGCACCATGCATGCCAAAACTAGCAAATAAACCTCACTATAGTTGTTTATCCCATTGTCCCCTTGCGATTTCTTACTTTTCCTTTGCCTTCTTTCTCCAAATCCAATGAAAAATAGAGTGATCCAAGCATGATCCAGCAATGCTCCAATATTTCTCTAAGTGTGCAAGAGTATGAAAGAGAGAATAAAGAGAGAGATCCAAAATTGAACTAACAAAAGGTTCAACTAAAAAAAGCTGTGAACTAATCCTCATAAGTCTTTTTATCATTTAGGCCTCTATTTTCTTTATTTTCCTTCAATTTTCCTCACGTGCAATGATGTTACCTTTCACCTTGATTTTCTCCTATTTTCCATTATTTTCATAAATAAATGCCAATTATTGCCTCTTTGCCTTTTCCAATGCCTTTGCCAATTTCCATAGCCATTAATTAATCACAAATTATCCATGTCACTATGTTTTTACCCAACATTTAGCTTGGAATACATGTCCCATGACCTTCGTCTTATTTTTATTTATTTACAGAGGAAATCAACCAGGGGTTGTTACAACAGCAAACATCTTGTATAAATGATTGGCTTCCTGTAAAGCCCGAGAGAAGATATAGAACGAAAGAGATTATTGTTGAATGTTATATAATTTGTTTCTTTGATGTAACAAAAAGACTCCTTTGTTCCAATCGCTCAATGTCAATTTCGTGATCATGAGGTTAAAGATTTCACAGTACCTAATCTAAGGATGTAGGGCCTCTTCCTTAGTTTGGTACTGCTAGGTGGCATTAGTAGGTAGTTAGTATTTATTGTTATATTAATTTACAATTAGTTTCTATTGTTGCAATTCCATTAATTTCCTTTTGTTGTAACTCAATTAATATATTTTTGTTGCAATTTTAACTTTTACTTTTGTTGGGCCCACGGGGCTTTGGATTGATGGTGAATGGGTGCGCTGTTAAGGCACTCCTTGCGATAGGTCACCGGTTCAAATCCCCCGTGGGTACTTAGGTTAGTCTTAACGTAGAAAAAAAAAAAACTTTTACTTTTGTTGTAGTCACATTACTCACTTGTTGTTGCAGCTCTAGGTTACAT
The DNA here is from genome assembly GCA_000404065.3 of Pinus taeda. Lineage (NCBI taxonomy): Eukaryota > Viridiplantae > Streptophyta > Pinopsida > Pinales > Pinaceae > Pinus > Pinus taeda. The sequence continues at coordinate 11,242 of APFE031079475.1, read as the reverse complement.
AATTCAAAGCACCAATTCCAAGGTTAACAATTGGCTAACATATTTGAGTGTTTCTAGACATTTTGGTTGGTGTTACAACTCACCTACAGCTTACTTTTACTTTGTTTTTAGTGATAGTTTATTGTTGAGAGGTCTATGATGTTTGCATATTATTTTTAGGTAGTTTGCTTGTCATTCATTACATCATAGAAATGTGCCACTACATCTTTGTTACAATAAACCAAGAATATCATTATACTTGAATAGGCCACTTCTAGTAGTTGGTGTGTATATTTCTATAAGCCTTTTTATCATTTAGGCCTCTATTTTCTTAATTTTCCTTCAATTTTCCTCATGTGCAATTATGTGACCTTTCACCTTGATTTTCTCCTATTTTCCATTATTTTCATAAATAAATGCCAATTATTGCCTCTTTGACTTTTCCAATGCCTTTGCCAATTTCCATAGCCATTAATTGATCACAAATTATCCATGTCACTATGTTTTTGCCCAACATTCAACTTGGAATACATGTCCCATGACCTTGGTCTTATTTTTATTTATTTACATAGGAAATCAACCAAGGGTTGCTACAATAGCAAACATCTTGTATAAATGATTGGCTTCCTGTAAAGCCCGAGAGAAGATAAAGAACGAAAGAGATTATTGTTGAATGTTGTATAATTTGTTTCTTTGATGTAACAAAAAGACTCCTTTGTTCCAATCGCTCAATGTCAATTTCATGATCATGTGGTTGAAGATTTCACAGTACCTCATCTAAGGATGTAGGGCCTCTTCCTTAGTTTGGTACTGCTAGGTGGCATTAGCAGCTAGTTAGTATTTATAGTTCTATTAATTTACAATTAGTTTCTATTGTTGCAATTCCATTAATTTCCTTTTGTTGTAACTCAATTAATATATTTTTGTTGCAATTCTAACTTTTACTTTTGTTGTAGTCACATTACTCGCTTGTTGTTGCAACTCTAGGTTACATAATTCAAAGCACCGATTCCAAGGTTAAAAATTGGATAACATATTTGAGTGTTTCTAGACATTTTGGTTGGTGTTACAACTCACCTATAGCTTACGTTTACTTTGTTTTTAGTGATAGTTTATTGTTGAGAACTCTATGATGTTTGCATATTATTTTTAGGTGGTTTGCTTGTCATTCATTACATCATAGAAATGTGCCATTACATCTTTCTTACAACAAACCAAGAATATCATTATACTTGAATAGGCCACTTCTAGTAGTTGGTGTGTATATTTCTATAAGCCTTTTTATCATTAGGCCTCTATTTTCTTAATTTTCCTTCAATTTTCCTCACATGCAATTATGTGACCTTTCACCTTGATTTTCTCCTATTTTCCATTATTTTCATAAATAAATGCCAATTATTGCCTCTTTGCCTTTTCCAATGCCTTTGCCAATTTCCATAGCCATTAATTAATCACAAATTATCCATGTCACTATGTTTTTGCCCAACATTCAGCTTGGAATACATGTCCCATGACCTTGGTCTTATTTTTATTTATTTACATAGGAAGTCAACCAGGGGTTGCTACAATAGCAAACATCTTGTATAAATGATTGGCTTCCTGTAAATCCTGAGAGAAGATAAAGAACAAAAGATATTATTGTTGAATGTTGTATAATTTGTTTCTTTGATGTAACAAAAAGACTCCTTTGTTCCAATCGCTCAATGTAAATTTCATGATCATGTGGTTGAAGATTTCACAGTACCTCATCTAAGGATGTAGGGCCTCTTCCTTAGTTTGGTACTACTAGGTGGCATTAGCAGGTAGTTAGTATTTATAGTTCTATCAATTTACAATTAGTTTCTATTGTTGCAATTCCATTAATTTCCTTTTGTTGTAACTCAATTAATATATTTTTGTTGCAATTCTAACTTTTACTTTTGTTGTAGTCACATTACTCACTTGTTGTTGCAACTCTAGGTTACATAATTCAAAGCACCAATTCCAAGGTTAACAATTGGCTAACATATTTGAGTGTTTCTAGACATTTTGGTTGGTGTTACAACTCAACTATAGCTTACTTTTACTTTGTTTTTAGTAATAGTTTATTGTTGAGAGGTCTATGATGTTTGCATATTATTTTTAGGTGGTTTGCTTGTCATTCATTACATCATAGAAATGTGCCATTACATCTTTGTTACAACAAACCAAGAATATCATTATACTTGAATAGGCCACTTCTAGTAGTTGGTGTGTATATTCCTATGCAAGTTTGTTTTCATGGATTATGATTTACATTCCCTATAATTTACTTTCTTGCAAGAGTGATTCATTTCTTCCAAGTGTGGTGTCTTTACTGATATTAGTGAACTGTGAGAGCATATTTATCTTGCACAGTGACAAGAATCATATTACTAGAACTTCATCACACATAACATATTGCACTAGCATGTATTGTGTACGATAGTTAACAAGTTCCAAACAAAGCTCGGATAGAAAATTTAAAAATTAAATAATTGGTCAATTTTAATTATACACTATAAATTTGTATAGTCTATCTCAAGGAAAATTATGTCATTCTCACGGAAATTCACATCTTCCATGATAAAATTTCAATTTGGGTAGAGAACAAATAGTGTGTATTATATTCCTTGATTTTAAATTTGTTGTACTCAACTAAGATATGTCTTCTTCAAAATTGAATTGAAACAACAAACAAAATGTTCATAATATGTAGTTTCATTATCTCTGTGGCAAAGTTGATGAAATTCTAATCACCTTTTGGAATTCCATCTCCAATTAGTTTCAAGCTAATCCATGTAATAAAATAAAAATTGTTACATTGAATTGAAAGAAAAAAAAAAACACCATTATAATATCATTAATCTTCATATTTAATATAAAGGTCCATCCATTAAGGCCATTTAGACAATAACCAAACTTGGTTCATAAAAAAACATATTAACAAATGGATTTCATAAAATAAAGGAATGTCAAATGATCATTAGGATGATTATTATGTTGTAGATTTTCAAAAGCTACTAAAGTCCATTGTTAAGCACTAGAGTTGCATTTGAAGATTTGTTAAAGACTCCATGAGAAAAGTACAGTTAGATCATTATAGCACCATCAGATCAATCAAAGTTCCAGACTTCATCAAGGTTGTTAAGCCCCTTTCTTCTTCTTATCTTTATTATGCTTTTCAGATTCCACAGCCTTGTGAGGAAATTGTAAAAATGATGATTGCATGATGAAATAGAGTCATGTAATCAACCTAGGTAGCTTAGGACTTTACTAGCAAGTGAGTTCACTCTAGGGAGTTTTTTTCACTTAGCTAATTATTTGTATTTTTAGCACGTAAGAATTAGTGGGTTTTTTCTCCCAGATATCACTCGATGCTAGAGTGTGGCTTGATGGTAAAGTCTTATGTGAGTTTTATTGTATAGATTCAATGTATATTACCATACTAGATCATCTCTTTGGTTAAGTCTATGTGTCATTTTTTAATTATGAAAATTTCCTGGAGGATGAGATTTTTAATAAAAAAATTATGTAAGTTGTAATAAGTGTTGTCTAGAGAAGTTGTAGGGGGTATGAGTACTCAAAATTACACCTCGGCACCTCAAATTTCTACTAAAACACACTTTGGATGTCAAAAATGATTATCTACCCATAAAACCCCATTTTTCTAGGTTTGGGGAAAAACTGGCAAAAAAATTAGCCAGAGATTAATAATTGAGAGAAAATAAAAATTCTCTCCAAGTCGAAGATGCCCAAAAATGAGGTGGAAATTTACAAGAGTTAAAATTCAAGTCAAATTTTATGTGGACTCCAAAAATCAAGGAAGCTAACCACTAGAAAATTCAATGATCCATAGCCACAATGAATTTTCTAACAAATTCTCACTTTCTGAGGAGTTGGTTCAAGTTAATTGATTTGACTGAATTATTAGATGATACTGGAATGGTACTTAATCAAAATTAACCAAGATAATGTTGCTAAAGTGGTCCCCTACCACTCCACACATTTTACCATTTCTTCCAACATATATCTCCTTGAAGACTGCATAGGCATCTGCAAGGGTTTCGAATGATGGGGACAAGACGTCTTACCTTTGGATCACCTGGATATGAGATCTGTCATTGGGATCTAATCCCATATCTCTATAAATTGAGCCATTGGCTACTCATTTGTAAACATTCTAAATTGAGCTACTTGGGTAGCGAAGCTCTGCATAAATTTTTGCTTGAAATATTTTTGAGCAATAAAGCAAAATACTTTGGGGTTTTTATTGATGTGGTGCTCTTATTGTATATTTATAAGGTATAACTTAATGCTCTATATGTGCTAAATCGATTTGTTATTTCCATTTGCCAAAGTTTAGATCTATTGATGTAATTTATCTTGTGTTAATATTTGAGTTAGGGGACCACTCTAGAGGGAAAGGCACTAGAGGGTAAAAACCATAGCCTTCTTTTTCATTGTTTAATCTAATTCCTTATGGATCTAACAATTTTTTTTCAAGTGTGAAGAAGATTTTTCCTAAAGCAAAGCTTGAGCGTGGGGTAAGTTGGTTGAATGAACCCACTCCCAAGTCGAAGGGTGCAAGAACCCACATCGAATGTCCTCAAATGATGATCTAAAGATTGAAGAGAGAGTTTCTACCCTAGCTCTCTAAGATGTTTTTTTATCAAATCAAAATATACTTTGCTATCACCTAAAAAATGGTCACCTAACAATTTCTAACTAGGTCGATTCAAATACACCATGTAGGATTAATTTTACCATAGTAAGATCACTTCCACCATAGGAAATAATTTAGTAAACCATTTTTATTAAATTATTTTTGTTTAAAATTAAAAAACCCCATGTTCTATTTTCCAACCATACCTAACCCTATTTACTTATGCCCCAACCTAGTGAGTGTTGAAGCCAGGAATGCTCAGTAGCTACAACACTTAGAAACTATTTACCACTACGCCTCAGCTACCTATTTCCCTTTCTATTTAGGTACGTCAATTCTATAGATAGGCACGGAAAAGATGTAGGGGTTAAAATGTTTTATTCTATATAGATATTGGCGGGGAAGGTTATTTTGTTCGTTCCTGTCTGGATCTCTTTCTTTCCTCAAAGAGCGTAGTTCTTTTGTGGTAAAAGAGAAAAGAGCTTTCTTTAGCTCGTTTGAGAATAATTGAATATATCATTATTTATTAAATTTTCTCTAGAAATAATTATTAAATCATTATTTGATCATTATTTCTTAACACGTTTGACTTAATCACCTTGGAATA
>APFE031079472.1:7523-18945 GCA_000404065.3 Pinus taeda | reverse complement strand
ATATATATTAAAAATTATTAAATAAGATTGGCCGACCTCTCATCAAAAGAAAATAGTGACAGCCGACCTTCTTCTTAATTTTCTGTCCTCTTTACTATTTATCTCTTAAATCAGCTCTTCTTCTATCAAGCATTCATTTGGTCCTGATGATGGATCCGGGTTGGGATTCGAAACGTTGGCAAAAAATGGTTCTTACTGTGGGTTCTCTGGTAACTAAGTCAAAAGAAATAAGCCACAGAGGTCTTAAATCCAGAATAAATTCCATTTTTTTTAGGAGCATCTATCACTAGGTTGAAGAGAGTATCAGATCAATCAATGGAGGGCCATTGTGCACATCATCGTGGTATGGTATTGTTGTATTATTTAACAATCCCCCCATTTATTGATTTAATAGTTAATATTCTATTGATAAATGGGGACCCTTTATAAATATTCTCCAAAAAACTTAGCACTTAAGCGCTTCCTTTTTGAATTATTAGAAATAAATTTCTAAATAAACATAAGGTATTAAGCCAAAATCCCTTTGTGACTAGATATTCTTACTTTATCGCATATCGCTGGACCATGTGTGTCAAAGGTTAATTAACAATCAGGATCTACGAATTGCGATAAGAGGGACCACCATAATAGACTCATGGTATCATTAAACCTTTCATTAAAACTAAGGCTTAAAGTATTTCTTACAAAATAAAGTACCTATCGTAATCGCATAGCGGCATTCACAAAAGCACAAACAAGCAAAACCGAAAGTGTGATGTTGCGATATTTTGACATAACAAGCTGAACACTCATCGCATCGCAACGCTTACACAAAGGCTAATATTATGAACCATGAAAGGTTACAAAATGCGATATGACCCGGACCCGATGAAAGTATGTGATAATTGTTATAACTTTGGTTAGGTCCATTGCATAGTAAAAGTCACTTTATGCAATAAGTATTCATTCACACAAAATGCGCTCAAAAAAATAAAAGGTACGCCACTCACATCGCATGTCGCAAAATTCTAAATAACTTCGAAATAACGCATAACCGAAAGTGCGATGTTGAGATCTTGCGATAATATTTATCGCAATCACATAATCGGCATCACACGCTTCAAACTCATCAACTTGAAGTTTTTCTTACACTTTTGTGATGCGATGGCTTAAATCAATAATAAAGGAAATAAAAAAAGATCTTATTGTGTATTTAATGAGTTTTAATGGAATTTATGTTTAAAACGACTCAACGTGATTTGATATCTTTCATCTGCATTTTTATTAAAAGCTTCTTCGTTGTCATCTTTCGGAATTAACTGTATCATTGCATTTTCTCTATCATTTTCGCTTTGTGTGTTTATCCGATAATCTTCATTGCTCAATTTTAGGGAACCTCCGAAGGAAACAATGTTTGAAAAGATCATGAAGAAGGGAAAAGCTACTGTATTTGAGAAATCGAACATGATACCACTCTTCTCCGATACCACCTGCAGCAAATATGGAGCAACCACATCATGGGAAGCCATGTATAACCTACTGGAAGAAGAGAAACCCAAGCCACTAGAAATAAAGGCAACAACTAATGCCGAAGAATCATCTAACACTTCCTACTTTGAGGTAACATGTTTGTTTTTACACAAAATAGCTGCAAGTCCTAAGATATTACCATACACAGATATGGTAAAATGGGTGATTGTTATCTCAGGCAGAACTTTTAGGAATGAAAGACATGAGGTCACGGGGTCTTTCACACCAGACAACTTGCACCAGATATACCATCTACCAGAGCCTCAAAAGCTCTATGACAAAGATTTCCTAGAACATTTTTCCAAAGAGAACGAGGACCCATTGGACGTTAAATGGACCTAGAGGTTAGGCTCGGACAAATTCAAATGGGAGAAATCTGGTATGTACCCAATTGCATCCCTCTCGGCCCCACATAATTTCGCTGTTGCGATGATGTGTAGATTATTTGGTAAAGCTGATAGTACCAATTTTTATATAGAGTGGCTTCCATTAATTGATGCACGGTTAACACAATGATTGTCCCAACAAATAGTGGAGGCATTTTCCCAACAAGCATAAACATGAATCTTCTGGTATGTACTCCATGGACTCTTTGGCATCTCTATATTATTATGTTTCTGCTATGGTATGTAGGCTCTTTGGAACCCATGACTCTCCTAGATTTTCTATATAAATGGTTCCTTTGATGGAAACAACAATCAACTCCTTTATTATGGATTGGGCAACCATTCTATCAAATAAAATGGCCAATCAAATATTAGAGTATAGAAGGAACATATTTGTCACCACTAGAGTCGTGCCCCCATTTTATATGAGTGCTTACATAATGGACACAATCTATTTTAATTCTGACTTTCCCATTCTAGGTTGGAAATGGACAGTCCAGGATCCAACCCCCATTCATATTTATCATAAGTATTTATGGAATTCTGACTACAAGAATCATATATACAGAATTTTCCATGGTTTTATTTTACCTGTTCATGAAGCTATTTTTAACAAACCTGCTCCTCTGGTGTCTGATGAGGTGAGCATTGATTTAAATTCAATCGGCAGCTGGTTTGGGGAGGAAAATTTCACTTATATTAGGGTTTTTGGTAGTATTACAGACCCCCGTGTCCTTCCACTCTATATTCCACATAAGTTATTAGCTAGGGAAATAACATACCATATAGTGGAAAAGGGGATGACTAGAAACCTTAAAGACTCTAAAAAACAAGTATGGCCTTCATTTCCCCTTCGCTGTGGCACTTACACATTGCATGATTTTAAGCATGCTGAGAAAGAAGCATAGAAAACTAGGGATCTGAATCTAGCAGTGATTCCTAAAAGACAGTATGATCCAAAAAAGGTCGCTTACAATTTCACCAATCAGGTGAAAATTAGTAAATTTATAAATGAGGAGGATGAGTTTGATGATTTATTCACTTCAGCACAACTATTCTCACAAGTAACTCATCTAGAAAAATTGAAATTGGAAGCCGAAAAGATGAATGAATTCATGGAATACAGGACATGGAGGTTACGGAAATTACCTCTGGATTTATTGAATACTACCCCTACTGTTCAGCAAGCAGAGCACAACAGGGAATAGACTATTCAAGAGATTTTCGGGGAAGGGGCAAAAATTGAGAAAACCAGTGAACCCCTTAGCACAGATGTTAATATTGACCCCATCTTTATCAGAGAATGGGAGCAGTTCGATCAACAGATCAAAAGCTAGAGTGACCCCCAAAACATCATCGCATCAACATGGCCCGCAACAAAACAACCCATTGTTACTGATAGTGCAATTGAAGGGACACCCAGTACAGACATGGCTCAGAAAGAGGTTGAAATAATCCCTTAAAATCCTTTAGGAGAAATTACATTAAATATTGAGGAAATATCACCCTTGGATGTATTTTACAGCCCAAAGCACAGGGCTATAGTCAAGAGACAAAGGAAAAAGAGGAAAATTGACTAGACATCATCCAAAACTCCTCAATCTGAATTCATGAATGTGATATGGAAGGATTCAGAGGTCAATTCTTCTGAGGACTTGACTAAGTTGTCCTAATTTGTAGGGGCATATACAACTGCCAGAATTGATAAGGCCATTGAAGTTAATCTATTGATCAAAGAAAAAGATCAAAGGATTACTCAGCTTGAAGAAAAAACAACAATAGAACAACATAAGATTCATCGGCTTGAGGAACAATTGGCAGAAGAAAAACAAAAGAATGAGCAGCTTAAAGTGCAATTGAACTTGAAGAAATAAAAGATTGACCAACATGCCATCCAAAAACAACAACAATTGTCCCAACAGCTCGAACAACTTCAATTGACGCATCAATAAGAAATGAAGGCTAAAGAGGAGCAAATGTCACAACTACAACTATATATAGAACAGTTCAGAGATTATCCTAAGGTCGAAGAATTTAAGAAAGAAGCTCTAGAAGCATGTAAGGCCTTAGCGCAACAGCGCAATCTACTTTTCCATAAAATATCGCTTGTCGACCCATTATGAATTATAACTACATCACTGATCTATCAAGCAGTCAATACCAGATTAGAATTCGAGGACGCAGATGATAAGGTCACCAATTTCCTCTCCTGGCAAAGCACAACGGAAGGTAGAGCTGCTAACCTACCAAAAATTCAAGAGTGGCATAAAGAAATACTATTTTGGGAATGGGAAACACAGCTGCTAAAGGAAGAAAGGGCTACTTCGAAAGCCAGGGCTATAACGAACAATGTGATTGAGCTGGTAAATGATAATTTATATGGAGCAAATTTGATTTCTAATTGTTCCCCGTGAAGTTCCAAAAGAAAAAGTGTTAGAAAAACAATGGAAGCAGGATTTGGCCACTAAGGATGAACAACTCAGCAGAGTACAAAGCCTTACATGGGATGCTTATTGGTCCTTTTTGGTCAAGCCTCACAGCCAATAGATGACCATCAAATGCCTTGCCGACGCTGTTGATTGCATGGTGCCCGAGCTTTCAGATGCCACATACATGAGACAACTACACTCCAGGATGAGTCATCCTCCGGAAATTCAAAGCATGCTATCAATTTGTTAGTTGCAGATAAAGGAGAAGAAATAGATACAATGAATCTTTTCAAAGGCAATTGCACTACTATTTTTTCAATTCAAATCCCACATTTTAATGTTCACAATTCCAACAACTCTAAGTGATTTTTGTTGACAGTTTGTTTTAATTCTATTATATAAACCCTTTCATGTTATTGAAGAAGTGGTCCTCAATTTGTACAAAAACTAGACCTCAGAAGTTGCACTTTTGCACTTCTAAATTTATTTTTTATGAGCAGTGGATCAAGGTTTCAGATTTTTGTAAAAGAACTTTTTCAAGACCTGCATTTTTGTATCTCCTGAAAGTTTCTGGAATAAAGAGGTGGAACCGGAATGTTATTTACATATCAAGACTCAATGCATGTGGTATTTCTATCACGGTTCTTTTGTCTTGATTTAATTAGCATTTCATTTAACTTGCTATTGTTGATGTATTTATACGCTTCAAACAATTCTATATTGAGTCACTTTTGAATGGTTTAGAAATGTTAAAATCGGAGATATATCTCAACAATATATATTATCATGTCATGCGATATGTTTTTATAATTACTTTGTTTAATTTCTCAAACAAAGTAATAATTATTTAAATTCATCTTTCTATAGATAAGAAAATCATCTATATGATTGTTTGTTTACTAGGAATTATCAGAAATCGCATTGTTATAAGATTACCCGGGTTATATAGGTATATTTGTATACTTTAAACTCATAGATTAAACCATCTACCATCATTGATATACATTTTAAAACACTCATTCATTAAAACCACACGTTATTGGGAAACTGGTCCCATAATATCCAGTCGGAGCCACCATCCCAAACGGAAAAGGAGTTGTACTAAGGTCTGGACTGGGTGGTTATCCCCCAATTTTGGTGCTACGGTTTTAGAGGCATCAACACAACCATACAGGGGACTTCGACCCTCAGTCTTATAAAACGTTAAGGAAACCTTAAATTTAATCTTAAGCCCCTTAAGGTCATTTTCGAAAGTTGTTCTTAAAAATTTCATAAAAAAACAGTCAAAAAGTAAAATTTCTGGCTCCCAAGAAGAGTCACTATACCAGGGAAAATCCAGATCCAAACCCTGCTACCATAGTTAATGACCCAGACAGAATTTTAAGAATACCTAAAAAGGTAGAAAATCAGGTAAGTAGTGGCCAGTTAGTCAAAGCAAATTCACTCCCTGAGGAGTTGTCAACTTTAGAGGAAATCCCTTTTGATTTGTCATTTGACCTCTCATTATTTATAACTAAATCAGAGAATGCTATCCATGAAATAGTGTTAGACCTTGAGTTTATTCAACTCATTGAATAAAAAAGGGTGATTATCAATCCAGATTTAGATAAATTTGTTTTGGAGACGTTTGACAAGTTAGAATATTTGACCTCTACATTGATAAGCCATATAGATGATGCTTAACTTCAACAATCTGTTGAACTAGTTTCCCTCACTACTGCTGCCGCTAAAATTTCTGCACAATCTTCACTCACTGTAAATACACCTTCTTTTACCACAACCTCACCAATAGTATCCACCACAGTCCATTCCCCTAAACCAGTAATTCATCTACCATCCTCATCCTCATCACCATCTAGTTCAGCTCCATTAAGTTCAAGCCCTTCCTCAAGCACCACTTCTTTACCCCCTAGTAAAACTAGAATCTCAGCCATGGTAGACCGATATGCACCTCTGGTTTTACCTGCACAACTCCATGCCATGCCCCAAGATTATCATAGCAAAATATTTTTTTTTGATGCTACTGGTCAGTATACTGCCCAACGACATGTAAACAAGATGACTGACTATTTTGAGTTGCATGAGATAGACGAATCAGATGTCCAAATGAGGTTGTTTTCCCAAACATTAACTCGGGATGTTAAGCAATGGTTCAAAGCTTTACCTACCCATCATATTGCAGACTTAGCTAATTTTTATAGATTATTCATTGATAGATGGGAGAGAAAGAAAAACCCTCTGCAAATGCTTTTTGAATCTGACAACATTAGAAGAGCTCCTAATGAGTCAGTCCAAGATTATTTTACTATGTTCAGTAGTATCTACAATGCAATCCCAGCCAATATTAAGCCTCCACCTGACCTAGCATTAATTTATTTCCCTGATGGTTTTGACATTGAAATGTCATACCAATTAAGGGAAAGAAACCCTGAAACATTGGAACAAATGCAAAGCAATGCTATTAGTGTAGAGGCCAACCTATTAGCCATGAAAGCTAGAATGAGAAATGAAAAGAGAGTTGCAATTAAAGAGGAAACTTTCACTTCTGATGGAAAGATAGATAGTTTAGCCAAGAGTGTAGAGAGAATAATGGATAGATTAGAAAACATGGAAAGGAAAACTTAATGGGAGAATCAACAACCACCCCTAATAAGAAACCCCAACTTTAGGAAGAACCCTAACACTGGAAAGAATGCTATACCAGACCAACAAATTAGACCCCCCTTCCAGGAGAACTATGTTGAGGGTTCACAGAGCCAAGAAGGAGAGGATGACACCCAGATAAACTTATTAGGAATAAAAAACGAAGATGTTGTTTTTCTTACTCAAGAAGAACAGGAGTTGTACATGCTGCAACAGTTGCAATTAGAATCTGGTGAATCCTTTGAATTTAAACAGGGATATGAGTCAGCTATATATGAGGTACACAAACAATATAACTTAAGAAGTAAAAAGAACAATGAAACTCCCATTTAGAGATCAATCTAGACCTAGACTAAGAAAATAACAGAAGATCCTATTACCAAAGTCTTACAAATCCTCCCTTGGGGAACACCGGAGACTTCTACGCCAAAAATTGTAGATATAACCTCCACTGGAATTCAAACTGAAACAATTATTGAAATCAATCCAAACAAGAGAAATCAAGGCAAAACAGTTGAAACACAAACTGAAATGCCTAGTATTGAAAAACAAGATAAAAACACACAAACTTCATTTGTTAAGGAAGATCTCATCCAAACAAACAAAGCTCATCTCCCTTTCAACATCAAAATTGAAATAGAAAAATCAAAGATATTAGTTCCTTTGACCGAATTAGTAAAAAATGAATCCTATAGATCACAGATAACTGAAATTTTAAATATAGGAGAGGGAGAAGATTTTGTCAATTTGAATGATGATCAACCTGAATTATTATTTGGCCTTGAGGTGAATGACACTCATTAGCAAGGGGGAATCCCTCCTTTCTACATTAGCCTAAAGATTCATGAAAAAATATTACATAATGCTATGTTAGACTCAGGGGCATCCCATAATTTGATGCCAAAAGCAATCATGGAGAGACTAAACTTAGACATCACTAGACCGTATAAGGACTTGTTTTCCTTTGGCTCTAGCCAAGTTAAATGCCTTGGTTTGATGAAGGATTTATGTGTAACTCCAGTCCAATGATGAGCAAAAAGTATTTTAATGGACATAGTAGTTGCAGACATCCCACCCAAATATGTAATGTTCTTATCTCGCTCATGGGGAGCAAAATTGCAAGGATCCTTGCAGTTAGATATGTCTTATGCCACCATATCTATTTTTAGCCAACAAAGGAAATTATATAGAGATACATTGATGAAATACATGGTGAGTAGTGCTAAAAAACCACAAAAATTTCCCATATACTCCATGCATTCTGATATGGACTCTTTCATCTTGTACAATTCAGAACATGACGATAATCAAATCACAGCTGAAGAACTGAAATACAAAACAGCTGATAGTGAGAAAATTTTTCATGAGTCCCTATGGCATCTAGATTTTGATGGATCTGTGAATAAATTAGGGGCTGGTGCAGGAGTGTGGATCCATAATATGGAGAATAATCATTCTGAGGGACATGCATTCAGATTAAACTTCAAGTGTACGAACAACATGGTAGAGTATGAAGCTCTGATATTAGGATTACAACTGGTTAAAAAACTTGGAGCCAAGAGAGTTTATATATTTGGAGACTCGGAACTGATTATTAAACAAATTGATGGTGAATATTCTATAAACAATCCCATACTTAGTCAATACATGGAGATTGTCCTAGATTTGATTAAAGACCTCTTGGAAACAAACTTTGTTGTCATTCCTAGAAAACAAGATATGCAAGCCCATAGTCTTACCACTTTTGCCAGTACCTACAAATTTCCCTTTCAACCCAACCATCAGTACACTGCAGAAGTGAGACATAGGCCTGTTATACCAGACAACTTGAAGTATTGGCAGATTTTCTCCCAGGATTCTCAGATTTATGATTTCATGGATGTTGAAGGTGAGTTTCAGAATTGTAAAATAGATACATAATGTATAGTAGAAAATAACATAGATAGTGGCATATATGTAAATATTTTAGATATAGGTAAACCCACTAAATTCACTAAAATAGAAATAGATAGCTTAGAAAATGTAGAGATAGAAGAAATAATCAATGATGATCCTGAAATTCTGAACCTTAAAAATATTCTTTTGCCTAAGGGATTAGTCCCATTAGAATATTTGTTTGACTCAAATGATGTAGCTAGAAAACCGAAAATGGAACCTTTAAGAGCAGATATAGAAGAATGTAACATAGGAACTGAGGAAAAACCAAAATTCATTAAAATATCAAAAGCCTTACCTCCAGAGGAAAATATTAAATACATAAATCTATTTAAATAATTCCAAGATGTTTTTGTCAGGAGTTATGAAGACTTGAAGTCTTATGACACCAACATAATTCAACACAAAATACCTCTCAAAGAAGATCATAAACCTTTCAAACAGAAACTTAGAAGAATTAATCCAGTTCTTATGTCATCTATTGAGAAAGAAATTAAAACAATGTATGATGCCCAAATCGTAGCTCCCATTAGATATTCAGATTAGATTTCAAACTTAGTCACTACTAGGAAAAAGACTGGAGAAATCAAACTTTGTGTTGATTTCAGAAATTTAAACAAGGTCTCATTGAAAGACAACTATCCTCTACCAAAGATGGACCATATCCTTCACAGGGTAGTAGACTCATCCAAAATTTCATTGCTTGATGGATTTTCTAGATATAACCAGATCTTAGTTCAACCAGAAGACTAAGCCAACACTGTGTTTACTACTCCTTAGGGTACCTTCATGTATTTGAAGATGCCTTTTTCACTAATGAATGCAGGAGCAATATTTCAAAGAGCTATGGATATAGCTTTTGCCATAGAGATCCATGACTTCCTGTTAGTATACGAAGATGACATCATTGTCTTTTCTAAATCTGATAATGAACACCTAGATCACTTGAGAAGAGTTGTCATCAAGTGTAGGAAATTTGGGATTTCTTTAAATCCTAAAATGACACTCTAGAAGAGGGTAAAATGTTGGGAAATAATATCCAAAGATGGAATTAGAATAGATCCTGCTAGAATAGAGGCCATTTTGACCATTGCCCATCCTAGAAACATTAAAGAGTTACAGTCATTTTTAGGCAAGATAAATTTTCTTAGGAAATTCATTTCAAATTTAGCAGAATTGATTAGAGAACTAAATAACATGTTGAGAAAGGACTTAGCACTTAAATGGATAGTGGAGGCCTAATAGTCCTTTGAAGCCATCAAGGAAGCTTAACCAAAAATCCAGTCCTTATAAGTCGTAATTTTCAAAAAGACTTTATAATTTTTTCTTTTGCTTCAGAACACACCATTGCAACAGTCTTGCTGCAAAAGAATGACCAAGGATATGAACAAACAATTGCATTTTTCAGTAAATCCTTAAGGGATTCCACACTCAAAAACAATATTATGGAAAAACAAGCATTAGATTTGGTAAAGGCTATCAAAGATTTCAGAGTCTATATTATGTATTCTCACATCATTTCTTATGTTCCAAACTCAGTAGTTAAGGACATTTTGACACAAAATGGGGTTGAAGGAAAGATAGGCACATGGATTGCCACTATATTGGAATATGACATAGAAATAAAGCCTACTAAACTTATCAAAGGCCAAGGTTTAGCCAAACTCATGGCTGAATCGAACTGTCAGGCCCTAGATATAAATTTCACTGGTGCCCTTGATGATCAGGAAGAGATGGTGACTCCACATATCAGTGAACCTTTTACAGATTCACCTTGGTATGCAGATATCATACTTGTATTGCTAAACTTACAAGATCCTCCTTGTTCGACAAGAACTAAAGCTAGATTTTTGAAAGTGAAGTCATTAAACTATTGTATCATAGACAATGCTTTGTTTTGGAAAGATAAAAGTGGTATTATTTTGAATTGTTTGTTGAAATATGAAGTTGATACAACTATGCAAGAATTTCATGCAGGGGATTGTGGAGGACACTTGTATTGGAAAACTACTACTAAGAAAATCCCGAGGATTGGATTCTACTGGCCCACTCTTTTTGCATATGTTAAAAAACATGTGACCTCTTGTCATAGGTGCTAGATATTTGAGGGAAAAAGAAATATTTTACCTTTACCTCTCAAACCCATCTCCATAGAAATGCCATTTCAACAATGGGGGTTAGAATTCATTGGAGAAATACACCCAGCCTCCTCAGCCTAGCATAAGTGGATTTTGACAGCCACTGATTATTTTACCAAATGGATAGAAGCCATCCCTTCTAGACAAGACACAGACATTGTGATTATCTCCTTCCTAGAAAATAATATCCTATCAAGATTTGGATGCCCCCAAAAGATCATTACTGATAATGCATCTGCCTTTAAATCTAAGAAAATGATAGACTTTTGTAACAAATACCACATCACCCTTGGAAACTCCACTTCCTATTACCCTCAAGGTAATGGACTTGCAGAATCCTCTAACAAAATCCTGGTCAATATCATTAAGAAATTACTGGAAG